>CAHIKZ030001982.1:0-85000 GCA_903632075.3 Acanthosepion pharaonis
ATATTCTTCAGAGACATCATCATATTTACATAAGTTGATAGATGAGGAAGAAATAAATTTGCAATTAGTAAATTATATTCATTCAGTTTATTCATCTATTCTGAAAAAAGAAGAAGATATGAATGGATGCAAATAATGGCGGCTTTTCTTTAGGAATATCAATATTTTATTTTGAATGATATTTTATTCAGAAAATCTTTTTTGTTTTCTCTTAATTTGTGAAATGTTTTATGAAAACAGGGCAAGAGGGTGGACATGAACCTCACTATGCTGAAATATCAGACACTTTACCCGTGGAAGGTAATTTTCATTTTTATCAATTATGACTAAAACAATACATGCCTTATAGATTGTTATAAGAATATATATTTTGATTATTACATTGTGAAATTGAGCCCTAATCTATGTAAAATTCATGGGTAAACATTCTATCCTTAATTATAATGAAAAGTAGTTGTAGGTGTGTCAATTATATCAAAAGTCCCAGATGAGAGAATAATACAAAACATCAAACACTGAGAATAAAAGAAACAGATCAAGACCCTCCATAATGAGAAATATTTGTGAAACCAGTGAGAGGGGGAGGGAATGTAGGAGAAGCTGTAGATCCAAACAGTGCATGAAAGCCAAAAGCTTCAAGGAGATGTAATGGATCGACAAGCTACTTTCACTGGTTCCCAGACTGCATGAATTTAAGCGAGCATCTAGGCAGGCATCTCGGTACTATCCTTTCACTGTCGAAACGGTTAAATATAATTGTCTTTTCTACTCAAACAACTTCTTCCCTCACACTTCCCATCTGTGAAACTCCCTTCATCTTACTTGCTTCCTTGATAACTATAATCTTCAAATATCCACATGTAATGACATCTTCTGATAATATGATCTTGTTCCGCGTCCTTCTCTGTATCTGTTATGGGACCTTACCCATAATAACATAATGTGCTATTACATAATAAATACTGCGCCTCAAGAGGAAGCAGAGAGTTCCATCTGAAGTCTAGAGTTCAGTCTGAAGTCTGGAGTGAGGCCTGTCAGGAGTCTGTCAGTCAGTCAGAGCGAGTCAGTCAGTTGAGTGAGAGGCAGTCCAAAACAGAGTCGCATTCAAACAATTACTACTAAACCTGATTGTTCGTACTAACACTTTTCTACTTCTCTGTATATATTCCTGTTTGTAATATATCTGTGTTATTCCATATCTGTATTCGAGTTCTTCTTTATTGGTTCTAACTTGAACTATCACCATAGTACAAGGAACCGGACCATAATAGTATCCTTTTTTTATGATCAAATAGATTTTTATATATAAAATGCATCAAGATATTCTTCAGTGACATCATCATATTTACATAAGTTGATAGATGAGGAAGAAATAAATTTGCAATGAGTAAATTATATTCATTCAGTTTATTCATCTATTCTGAAAAATGAAGAAGATATGAATGGATGCAAATAATGGTGGCTTTTCTTTAGGAATATCAATATCTTATTTTGAATGATATTTTATTCAGAAAATTTTTTTTGTTTTCTCTTAATTTGTGAAATGTTTTATGAAAACAGGGCAAGAGGGTGGACATGAACCTCACTATGCTGAAATATCAGACACTTTACCCGTGGAAGGTAATTTTCATTTTTATCAATTATGACTAAAACAATACATGCCTTATAGATTGTTATAAGAATCTATCTTTTCATGATTACTTTGTGAAATTGAGCCCTAATCTATGTAAAATTCATGGGTAAACATTCTATCCTTAATTATAATGAAAAGTAGTTGTAGGTGTGTCAATTATATCAAAAGTCCCAGATGAGAGAAAAATAAAATCGTATTGATTAAATGATCCTAATTCTTTTTATTCGCTTATTCTAATGACTGAGGAAGATAATGTTGGTTACTAAATGCAAACTCCATTCTTAAGAAAGATTTCAGCTTTGGCTGAAAATCATTTTTAACTGTAAAAATGGAAATTAATTTTTAAATTAACATTTTAACATTTTACTGCCTGTTCAAGGCAAGAGGATGGAAGTGAACCCCTATACATTAACTGGATATGCAGTCCACTTGTCAAAAGTAATCCCGGTTTTATCTGTACTAAATAATATCTGATGTATTCTTAAAATACAGAGAAAACAATGTCATTGAGTAACTGTAACCTGGGGTGGGTAAAATACATGCATAATCATTTGACACACACTTATACTGATAATTAGACATTGCAATAGTGTCCACTTCAGCAAAAAGCCTAAATAATGAGTGAGAAAAGTCATTGATGGTGGCATACACAGTTTCCATGAATATTTTGTCCTATACTCTCTTCAGTTTTGCCTTCAAATCTTCAATTTTATGCTGTGGAATAGAACAGGTCTCACTTTGAAGAATTGCCCATAATAATAGTCCCAAAACATTGATCCAACATCCTTAGCCAATTTTCTCATTGACCTTCTTGAATTACACCCAATTATTTTAAAAAACCTGAAAGTGCAAGGACATCCTGGTCTTGGTCTATCTTAGATAGAGGATGTCTTATTATATCACCGGAGTTTCCTTTTGTTAAACATTCTATTGATTACAAGATGTTTTCCAGTTTTAAAAATTTGAACTTAATCCATTTTCATGTTGCTCATTTATATACTTTCTTTTAATTTCTATAGACAGCGTTATCAGTAAATAATAAAACACTTTGAAAAAGCAAATAGTATATATTGTTGGGTGAATAGCAAACTATAAACAACAATGTTAGGACCAAAGATTTAGAAGTAGAATTCATTTGAAATTTTATACCAGCATTTATGCTACACCATGTTTGTATAATCATGCATTAAGATAAGTGACTATTCAACATCCAATTATAATTAAAGAATAATTGTGACAATATTCATCTCCTCAAAAAGTCCAGATGAGAGAAAAATGAATTTTAAATTAGTAAATGATCCTAATTCAATTTATTCATTTTGCAAAACCAATAAAAATTTTATTTATAAGAATGGGAATAAATTTTTACAGTACTATTCTTTTTTTTCTTGCATGTCCAGGGCAGCAATATGGAGAAGAACCACACTACATTTCTATGACAAATAGACAGCCAATCAAAGGTAATCCAATCTCCAGGTTTATTGCTAATTACTTAATAATATAAGCTTTATAGATTCACTTAATATAAAGGAAACATTTAGTTGTTTTTTTGTAACTCAAAGTTTCCACTAAGATGTGTAAAATTCATGTCTAACCATTCTACATTTACTGATCCTGATTTTTAGAAAGTATAAGTATCCACTTTAATTTGAATAAAGTTTTACAATGACATTTTTCTTTTTACTTCAAATACAGGGAAAGAAAATGGAAATGAACCACAATACATTAATGCAACAAATATACAAGTGGTCAAAGGTAATATCCTATTTTTTTTTTTAATGGTCTTGGTGTCATCTCACCATCTGACCATCATCCAGTGATGTTGGATACTAACCCAGTGAATTAAACTATGGCACCTGGTAGCCAGGACTCTCTGATAATATTGAATGTTGTATAACCATTTTATTTTAATTTGTTTTCAAAATGTTTAAACATTTCATTAATCCCCACCCCCAAATTATTAAAAAAAAACTGACTATAAATAGATTTTACCAAAAATTTGGTAAAACAAATATATGAATACATTTTTCTAAATGTTTTACTGTATCTTCAGGGAAAGTTAATGGAAATGAACCTGTTTACATGAATGTGGCAGACAGATCACCTGTCAAAGGTAATCCCTATTTTATCAATCATTACTAAGTAATATATGTTTTCAAGATTCTCATAAGACACATATATATTTCTTAATGGGTTAATAAGTGTAAATGTGTCCTAAGATAAGTAAAATGTATGCATAACTATTCTACAGTCACTTATAGCAATAATTAGAAGTTGTAAGTGTGTCCACTTTATCAAAAAACAAAGGTAATTGAGAAATCAATCTGCAATGTGTCAATGATCTTAATTCAGTTTATTCACAGGTAACACTCAGTTTTAAAAATCATTTCTAAATAATATATTGTTTAATGTATAATATTCTCAGCAAAAATTATAATAGAGTCCTTCTTCCAGCTGACTGACATTTTCAATTTGTCCTTCCTTAACATTACATCACTAGTTGTCACTGGTCATTTAATGTCAAGAATTTTTTTTTTAATTTCATAATATACATCTGTTGGATGCTTTAGTATACATCATCAGTGTTGTTTCTAGCTGAGGCTCATTAGGGGTTTCGGGTCTTTCAACATCATATCCCCTCTCCACGTTGGTCCATTAAAAATATCTTTCTGAATAGAAGATGATTTTAAAATGGTTTTTGAGGATTTGAAGTTCCATTTTAGTAACAACATATTTTTGTTTCTTTTTTGTATTTTGGTCATCTGGATTATGAAGACTTGGGGAATTAACTGCACTTCTTTCAAGGCATTTATTTTCCTTTTAATACACACACCTATGTATTTTTATAACTTATACAAAAAGTTCCTGCTGCATGATTTATCAGGAGAAGGAAAGCTAATATACTTACACTGATAATTAGAATTTATAATAGTGTCCATTTCATGCAGAATTCCTAATGAGGGAGAAATTAATTTTCAATAAGGAAATGATTCTAGTTATGCTTATTAACCTCTTCTGGTATCTGAAGAAGATAATGCTGGATACAAATTGCAGACTTATGAAGAATTTAGGTTTAGCTTTGAACTCATTGTCTCTTCTGCATGTTGCATTTAATTTTTCAAGTCTTTTAATTTATTTATAAAAGTACATATAAAATGCTCCATTTTGATTAGTCCTTTCTTATTTGCTTCCAGATATTAAATCTGTTTGGAAATTTTAAATAAATTTTTACCAACATTGATTGACTATAAATGTTATGTTTTAATTTACTTCATGAAATATTTTATTTATATTTTCAATTAAATAAAATTGAAATAAATATCAACTTTCAATTTTCTGAAGCAAGCAATTACTTTAGACTGTAATTCATTATTCAATGCAAATATAATTTCTTGGTTATATCAGTTTCAAGAAATATCTATTTGTTAAGAATTCAGTGTTTTAAATTTGTAATTGAATTTCTCAGAAAAATTAAATAAACTTTTAGGAAGTTTGTAAAATCAAAATGTCAAGTTTTTCTCCCATTCATGCCATAGAAGCAGTTAAATCCAGTATCAATCTATTTGCCTATTATCAATATCATGCCACTGTAACATGTAGGGTAAATGGTATGATAATTGGCAAGTAATGCCACATGTTTCATTCTGTACGACAGAACCAAACTAGAAACATCTCATCTAAAACAAATTCTGTTAGTTATGAAATGATAAAATGCTTTGTATCATAAGACCAAAAAATCTGAATCTGTTTATAGTAAAAAAATATTAAAAGAAATATTTTGCCTTTTCAGAAATGAATGAAGAGTAAAAGTTTAGATTATGAAGAATATTAATTGAATAGAGGAATTTAATATCAATTGACATTTTCTTTTCTCTTCATATTTTATTCATGTAAACTTTAACTTTTTGCAGTGAATGTTTCTTGATTGATATAGAATAGTTTAAATTTTATATGAAATTTAATCTTTTTGTCTGTATATATCATGTAATATAATAAATGAGTATTGATAATGAATATTTTATCCCTAGATTATCATTGATAAATGAATAGAATGAAATTTAATCCAAAGAATTTGCTTTATTAAGGAATATCTGAGTAGAAAATGATTTTAAAATGCTTTTTTATGATTTGTAGTTCCATTTTAGTAAAGACATATTTTTGTTTCTTTTTTATTTAGGTCATCTGGATTATGAAAAATTGGAGAATTAAATCCACATCTTTGAAGAGATTTATTTTCGTTTTAATACACATATTAATATATCAACTAAATATATAAAGGGCTTCTGAAAAAGTTCCAGACCAATTCCTCTTCTCAAAAACTACATTTTAACAAATAATTATCAGAAAACTAAATTTGGTTCAAGCCAAGAAATTTTCATCAACTCCTTGTGTGTGTGTGTGTGTGTGTGTGTGTGTGTGTGTGTGTGTGTGTGTGTGTATCTATCTATCTATCTATCTATTACATGTTCATCAAAAAGATGTAAAATTACAAAATACATTTTTTTCCAAGTGATGGTGAATGGATGAAACCAAGAAGAATATATTAGATGAAAGAATAAAAAAATGAAAACAGAAACAAGAACAAACGACCTGTATTTCATTAGAACTAAGGGGAAAAAACCTTTAGATATACATAAATATTGACGGTGTGTTCCGATATAGTGTCGGCTTCAACACAAATGTAAGAGGAGTAACTCTGCAAAAGTATTGTTTTTTTTTATATACAGAGTTTCTTCCCTTAGAGCGAGCAGGGTTCTTGGTGTGAGTTTATGCAAATTGACTTTACATTAATAAATCTTAAATATATTTTATCATTTGACAATCAGATACTCAGAAAAAGATGCAAATTTATAAAATACATTGTTATATTTTTCCGAGTGAAGTGGTTCTAATTTTCCATAAACGATGTTTGAAATGGTGTGAATAAATTTTGGAAAGAAACAATCATGAATTGACCATTAATTAAAATGAAAAGGAGATATGTTTAAATAAAAAAAGTTATGAATGAATTGAAGAATGAATTAAATTAAAAGATATAAATGAATGAATTGAATAATGAATGAAATCATGGAGAATAAATTACATGAAAGAATAAAAGAATGAAATAAAAATTAAAACAAGAATGAATTAATAAATATGAAATAAAAGAAAAATTAATAGATGAAAGAAAGAATTACTAGACATAAATGACACAAAAAGAGTAAAAAGGTTTGATTATTCAAGGAAGGAATAAGTGAAAGAATAAAATGAATGAATGTATGAAGATATTTTATGAAGAAAGTATTGAAGCAATGAAGGAAGTAATGAAAAAGCAAAAAAAGATTGAATGAAGTACAAAGAAAAATGAATTAACAAATCTGATCCAGTAATAAACAAGCCGATTATTACTTTGAAAAGGATTCAACAAACACCTTATATATTGTGATATTCTGTTATTTTGTCCTCTATGATAAGAAGACATAAATTTGAATTGGTTCCTCTAAATATATCTGCAGGTTACACTTCTTGATAAAGATGGAAAAATAAAGAAAATGACTCAATTAAGTAAACTGAAAAAGAAAAAGGCTAAATTGTATAAAGAGAAAAAAATGTCAAAATGACTGAATTTATTAAAGAGAAAATAAATGGATTAAATTTAAACTGATAAATGAAAAGAGTAAATATTTTAATCAGGAATATGGAGAATAAAATTTTAAATGAAAAAAGTGTATATAAAATATGTTATGAATAAAAAATGTAAAGATTATATTAATTAAATGAAAAAATGAAATTGATTAAATATTAAAATAAAAGGAATAAATAAGCTGGGAAAAAAGTGAAAGAAAAAATAAAGCAAATAAAATGAATAATGTAAAAATGAAAGATTTTTTTTTAAGCCCCAAAAAATTTTGTTTAAAAATAGTAAATATGTTTGGAAAAGTGGTGGTCAGAGGATGAAAGATCATAGGAATATGGTGGCAGTCTTGTATCTCAAGTCAGTGATCTTCCGCAGTTTCTTTCTGTCAACATGTGACCAAGCATTGTCAGGAAGCAGAAGTGGACCTTGTCAATTAAGCAGTGCTCTATGCTTTTTGCTTAACTTAATGTGCATTTCATCCAGTTATTAGCAGTAAAATCCAGCAGTGATACTATGGTTACATTCCAGAAATCTGTACTGAATAATGCCAATGGCAAACTACCAGACAATCACCATAATCTTCTGTTGATAGAATTTCAGTTTTGGAAAGTTTTTGGGTTCTTTTTCATGATAAAGCCATTGAGCTGATCATTTATGATTGTTATAAAGGATCTATTTGTCATCACAAGTCACTTTTCAATCAAGAAATGGATCATTTTAATCCAACAGATGCAACATCAAACACACTTCAAAATGTTGAACTCTGACTTTCACTGAATTCATGTGGAACCTATTTCTCAAGTTTTTCACATTGCCAATTTTCTTGAAATGGTTCAATCTTATTGAAATGTTGACACTCATTATCCGAAAAACTTATCTAACACTTTGACATAGATTTTGCTTGAGTAGTGTATTCAGATGTTGATTGTCAATGGCAGATGGTCATCCTCTACCACTTTAATCTTCAAGATTCGTATCCCCCACTACAGAACTTTAAAAATCAACTCTGTACTGTCAGATAACAAGTGGAACTTTCAACCCATGCGCTGGTAATTTTAGCAGCTGTTTGTGAAGTATTACAACAAATCTGGGACTCTTTTTTTTCGCATTCAACATGAGAGGTATATAGTGTTTTAAGTTCTGTAAGAGATTGATATAAAATAAACTTTTTAACACTGAGGACACTTTAATCATTAGGAATGAGTAATATATTTTGTGCAAATATTAGAATAATATATTAAAACACAAAAGGGTTATTCTAAAATCAGACATTATTTTCCAGACAGCCTAATAATATTGATATTGAATACATCATTCTCTTTTATGTGAATTAGACCAAGAACTGAACAAAAACAGTTTGGCTTTGTTAAAGACACTGAAAGAAGAAATGCTATCATTATAATCAAAATGTTATCAGAGTGAGTGATACAGTTGCATAGAGATCTATACTACATAAGATGATTTGATAAGGTATGATGCAAAGATCAACTGGAAATGTTAGGAAAGCTTAATTTACATTGAAAAGATGTTCAAGTAATCCATAATCTTTACTTGGAATAACCTGCATGTGGATAGTTTAGTGAACAGACAAAGTATGAGATTTCTCACCAAATTTATTTAAACAATGCAGGAAGAAACCAAGTACAAATCATTGCAAACTCTATCAGACAACCAGCTTAATGAGCCACATAACCAAATTTATCATCAGGATAACTAGAGCCAATAACAGAATTAGACCAAGAAATCAAACCAGAAATATGGCAACAACAGTTGACATTTTTCAAGTCACTGGAACAAGAAATGAACACTTTGTTATCAAAGTATACAATACAAATGTAAAATTACTTATACCTATGTTTTATAGCTTATACAAAAATATTTGATAAAGTACAACACAAAGAACTATTTGAAAGGCTAGGAAAACAGTTAATTTGGGTTGTAGGGAAGTCAGCTTGTGTGAAGAAGTCAACTATTTGCGTGAGGGACTGAGAAATTGAAAAATTAAGGGTTTGTATGCCTGCAGTGTTTTTAAGCCACTTGGTATGATGGGCGTTAAAATCACCAAACATGAATATGCGAACAAACGGATGGGGAGAAAGAGAGAGAGAGCCTTGTCAATGCTGTCAGAAATGCATTCGATTACACCACAGAGCGATAAAGGAAGAAGTGTTAGCTTATAGCATTGAGAAGAGATAGCCGGAGACACATATACGAATGGTTTGGAGATTCAAGAGACAGCTCTCTAGCCAGCAGGAGAAGGTCCTTGACTTCACCCAGTTGTTATAAATCAGTGCCAACAAAGGTACAAACATTTGTGACAACCTCAAGTACACCTCCCAAAAAAAGCCATCAATTCCTAGAGTTCAGTCCATCCCAACCGTTTTCAATGTCTCCCAGATTCCATCCCCTGTTATATGATCCCTAGCATTTAGTCGGTCATTTTAGTCAACTTTAGGCAAGAAAATCAGCTAAAGTGATGGCAAATTGAGATAATGTCAAACCGAGCTTTTTGCTCAAATTCTTCTGATAGTAATTACGAAATTACTTACAGGCACATTTATTTGTACTCAAAGCATTTCTATTTGGTGATGTAGGATTGGTGACACTCTGCATTTATTCTATTGTGTGACCACATTCATAGCATATCTATAGTTGGACTTCTAAGCCACCAAACAACTTCTAGCATACAGTCCATTGTATAAATAAACACACAATAAACAATAAAAACACACCTGATCAGTCCCTACTCCAAATGCAGTAGAGCTTCCACCAAATTACAACATATTTATAAACATAAAGCAAGCACTGACATATGTAAATTTTGCAGTAGAGTAAGTTGTATTATGACTGTCAAAAATAGGTCATGTTTTCAGTTGAGGAGTTTTTAATGAATTTGTTTATTAACTGACGAAAGTTGACGTCAAGTTCATCTGAGAACTGTTTATGTTTATATAGGTATTTTAACTTCCCACATTACCTACTTGAAGTGTCATTAGGAAACTTGAAATACATAGACATAAGATAACATCATTGACATAAGTGGTTGCTTTTTGGAAGTACAAATGTCACTTTCACTCCAGGTGAAAATCTCCTTGTGTTTTAGTAGCATTATCACCTTGCTTCAGGGGTGAAATGATTAAAAACATCTTCAGATGTCCATTATTTTGTTTGATATGGGGGTAACTTATCTGTTGATTATTGTATTGTTTTGTCCCGGTAAAGTTCATTCCTACTGAAATAAACTATATTATTTCACTATTTGTTTTAGGGATTGAACTCACTGATACAAGAAACACTTAATTAACCATCGCCTACTATACAACCATCTCAAAAGACATCAGTGGTGTTTTGTCTTTTTCTAAGTACTAAAATGATAAAAAAATTACCTTTTCGCACTCTTCATTGTTCATGCATAATACTTCCCCTTTCAGTGTATATATTATCCCCTCAATTGGAGTAGCATAATCAAACTCGGTTAAGATTGTATTTGATATTGTCATAGTAAAATATGACAACACCATTATAATTTTATTAGTCATGACCTGATATCTTTTCTGTAGTCCCCTTCCCACCACCGTAACGTGGCTTCCCTGAGCATTTTCTATAAATATTGTCATGGCAGTTGTTCTAATGAGCTTTCCTCTGGTACCATGACCTCATTAATTTAAGCATAGTGCTAGATTGGCAACTAGGTCTCATCATTTTACTGATGAAATAATTACATGTAGACATAGACAAGAAATGTTGATTACATCCAAGCAATGGCTAGTTTTTCGAAAAAAAATCTCCAAAGGTGAAAGATGGACATGCATTAAAAGCATCTAACCGACACATAATCAGAGGCTTTTCTGGATGATGTGAACCAAATTCACTTTTAAATTTGAATTTAGGTTATTGTGAAATTAAATATTTAGCAACTGTAATAATTTATTCGATTAACACTGCAAAACCATGAGACCCAGAAATATTAACCAGATAGCAAATCGTTCTTTTGTACCTGATGTTTGCATTGGGCGTGAAACTTGTACTTTCGGCATGGGGTATTATGCATATTTATTAATATATACTTAATAGTTCAGTTATTTTGCATTGAACACTGTTTTATTTATACCAAAGGATATATATTAGTATGTGAATGCTTGCATGTACATTTATTTATATCTAGTTATTTAATTATATATATATATTAAAGAAAAACAGACCACTTTAAGGTACCATTATAATAATTTGTTTCACCAGAGCCCTTTTAAAGGACGCCGGATCATCAGATAGCACTTCCAAAAATGAAATGAAAAATGAAATTAAATTGATGGGTAGTGTAAGTAAATATTAGCTCTGGATTTACATTGAGCTCTCAGGATTTCATCCTCCTTGGGATTACCCATACGGATTACCAAGTTTTTCATAACTTATATATATATATATGAGTCCACAAAAAATGTATACAAACATCACGAAAGTAAAAACTTGGATAAATATTGTAATACTTAATTTCTTCAGACATCACAAGATCAATACATCTTGCCTTTGTTGAGAGTAATGACATCTATTGAGAAAATATCAGACTACAGTAAACAGTGTTATTGCAATTTGATAAGACTACAAGTTTTTCCTTTCCTGAAGTGTGTATACATTTTTGGTAGACCGTATATATATATATATATATATATATATATATATATATATATATATATATATATATATATATTCAGTTGCCAACTCTAGGATTCGGCTTAGCCTAAGTGAGTCAACACTGAAGTATATCATTTTCAAAGCAACAACATTTTTCGTTTTCATTCTTGACTTCAACTGCATACAAAATTAATTGTTTTAACTCCGTGCCTCAAAATATTGACTGAAATACATTTTGTCGATATTTTTTCATGAAAGAAGAAATAAAGAAAGAAGAAAGAAAGAAGAAATAAAATAAACAAAGAAAGAAAATAAGTAAATAAAAGAATGAAATAAAATTAACGTGGCTAGACAAGCTGAGTAAACTTGAGCCTGATCAAAGCTGGAGACATTAGTTAATAGGCAATATATTTCTTGTTTTAATTTTAGAAATAATATTTTAAGAATCTCTAATGACTTGTATGCTCTGTTTTTCAAAGAAAATATTTTTATTTTAACTTTTTGTTTCCAAATGTCAGTTTTAAATAATTTATTCCGTACAGTATGAGGTTTTTTGCAAAATGTATCACTTGAAAAAGAGAAAATTAAATTTAGCCTGACCTTAAATTCGGCAAAAAGACTTGACTCATTGAGTGAAAAGTTTGGGTGAGGCGTGTGACTGGGGTACTGTTGAGTAAATATGATATCAGTCAGCAGTACATAAACATACAGAGAGGTACATAAACACACTATGCATCAACATATATACAAACGCACACTTGAGATAGATACACACCTTATTTTAAAAAAAAATTAAAAAACATATCTAGCTTTGTCTTCACTCTTTTTTCTTACATGTCTGGAAAAATCATTAAAAATAAATGTTTGTATTTATAGAATTATTACAATGAATATTAAAATACCAAAACGTGTTTTTTTTTTTTTTTTAATTTCATGCACGGAGATTTTAAAAACTGATATATTTTAGTTAGAGTAAAAGAATCATTTTAGCATCTAAGTTATACCAATAGTATATATAATGAGCCGAACAGACTTATATATATATATTTGAATAAGAAAAAGAGAAAGAAACTACAACTTGTGTAAAATTGATTGTATTTCCTATACATATTTCCAGCAATGTGACGCTCGCAATATGTAGATTGAATGCAATATGCAGATTGCACGCAAGTTCACCGGCCATATACGTCACCAGAGCTTGATCCTTATTGATAAAACAAGGACCCTAACTCTGCGACAGCTACAGTTACTTCGCCACTTTATCCATATTGGATAGTCCTATCTACTCATCTAATCTGCTGCTAATTTAATTTGAGCCTTCGACTGAAGCCAGCAGTCAACGACATAACTCTAGATTTAAAAATAGCCCACCACTTATTCTCAACATCCGCTCTAAAGTAAATAGCAGCTGTTCCATGAAATCTTTCTCGCCAAATAATGATGAGTTCAATTTCAAGTAACCTGCCGTCTTAACCTTAGGCCTAAGTTTACACGAACCTGAACAAACCTATGATGCGTTTAAACTACAGAATGAAAACTCGGACAACATAAGAGCTCTACGCTTAACTAGGATTCAATCAATGTAGCTAGATCGTATCACCAAAACACAACTGTCTCTATTTGTCAGTCCATGGTACATTCCGAGGGTGCTAATTTCGATACTTATCGACAAGGTCAATATGATTTAACGTCCCTGTTTTTATTACCTGATCTTTCCCCTATGTGATCTAAATCAGGCTCAAGGACGATATTTCAATCGTCCGCTGAGATGATATGCAAACAACAGCTTGATTCGTTGAAACAACTCAGGCCGTTCCATATCGTCATTGGGCGCATAACCCCAAAATCTCTTATCCTTTATAGTAACATCCAGCACGCAAAATTTGACCGCCAGATTTGCCAAAGCAAGAGTACACGACGCTGTGAGAGATTTGCTCCCCGGACAAGAAAATACACTTGAGTGATCATCACAGTATGCTGAGAAGAGACCAAACATCCTCAACAGAATATTCTCATGGTTACGAGCTGAAAATCGAATCCCCTGTACACAACAGTCATGTTCCCGAGACGCTGGAGATCTCGGACGAACCTCGTCCTGCAAGACTCCGATCTCATGCTACGGGTATCACACTAGTCAACCAGAGAGTCATTGTCTAATTGCATAACTTGTCGAAGGTTGCATTTACCTCCTCATATCTGTCACGCACCCGAACTTGATCTCACTACTGTTAAAACTCTTTTTGTTTTCTGGTAGTTATTTTTTTTTCTCTACATCATTATCTTCTACCTACTTAATGTTTTGAAGAAAATTTCAGTCCTTTCATTTTCTGGATTTTGATGAGGCCTTCTTTGCTTACTCCTGGAATACGCAGTAGACGTCTTCCATGTTCTATATTACGCTCTCGTCATATCGATCGAACAGGTAAAAAGATAATTCCAAAACAGTAGCCGTCGCCGCTATTAATGCACAGCTCTTCATTAACGAATTGAGCACTCTGGCTACTGGCATTTTTATAAATTCGTATATAATACATTAGAATTTCCCTTTCTCTGCCGTGCACCAATAGCTTAGGGGTAGAAACTCGAACGGATGCCAATTCGGTGGTGATTCGATCCCGGTTTTAAACAATCGGATGTCTAACAACACTGACGATCTGTGATATCGCGAAACAGGCTCGTATGTGAATGATTATATATATATATATATATATATATATATATATATATATATATATATATATAGTCATCCACATACGAAATTATCTCTACCAACAGCTAAAATAATAAAAAGCTGCCTTCTCAATGCTTTTTCACATTCAATAATACGTTTTGCAAACAAAAATTTGGATTACAAATGGAATCGCCTCTAAGTGGAGTGATGGTATGTATCTTTTTAGAATTTCTCGAATTTGGCCCTTTCTAAAATACTTTATCCTCATACTTCCGTTATACTAATGATGCTCTACTTATTTACGTGATACCTATTTACCTGATCTAATAGACCAACTAAACAAAGTCGAACATACACTAGAATGTACATACGAAATGAAAGAACACAACTCCTTACCCGTCCGAGATCGCGTTAACAACAGTTTAAAACTCGGTTTCCACCGGAAATCAACCAACAAAATCTTTTCTCATCATGATAACGAAATAAAATCCGGTATAATCATCGGTTTCTGTTTAAGAACACACAGAATATACAGCCCGCATTGTTTACACGAAGAGGAGAAATACATCGAAAACACTTTCACACTTTTCCAATACGATAATTATTTTATTTTCAATGCGAAACAAAACGCACATAAAATATTCCAAAACAAAAAGCCCTCATGAAAAATCCAATGAAGCAAATATATATATATACCCTACTAAGTCTATCACAACTACAATCGAAAAAATCTATCTAAACTCAACATAAAATTTGCTACAACTATATCCAACACAATAACAGATTTAGTCAATACTAAACAAAGCAATAAACTAAAATCTGAAGGTAATAACTGACACAAAGAAATACACAAGAGAAAACTTAAGAAATCTAAATTAAAATTATATGAACACAAAATGGACATTTTACAAAACAATACATCAAATACGTTGGTTACCCACCGTAAGGTGACTAACGACAATTTTGACATGAAAAATGCTACTCTGAACAAAGGAAAAAAACAATTCACTATGACGTAAATGTCTAGAAAGTAACTTTTTGCGCCCTGGCTCTTACAACATTTCACCATTCCTAGCAGATCTACTATCACAGTGTGAGATACCTACTAACAAAAGTGATGGAAAGAAAAAGAAAAGGATATTAAATGAAATCGGCTAGATATAAGATTATAAAAAATTCTAAAATCCCCAGCACCTGTCGTTTGTACGCATGTATAGTCGTACGAACATACCAAATTTCGTTCGATGAAGTCCTGAAAGACGAAACGCGTCACAAGTAAACTTTTTACACTTCGTCATATATTTTCCCCAATATTGATCTTGATATATATATATATATATATATATATATATATATATAATCCATTCGAAAATTATAACATAAATATGTTATAAAATCACGACAAAATAGCCATTTTGTTTCAACACTTCTGGTGTCTAATCAAGTGATGGTGTGGAGTGTAGAATAAAAAGTTTTAAAAGGTTTAAATCAGCCAAACATCCTTCGATAGGGTAAACACTGTTACATATGCTGCAATGACCAATCAAAATACAAGTAAATGAAAGTTCAAAAAACTTGACAACGGATCTTAGTTATAATTATTAATGCCTTAATGATAGGGCTAGAGACTAAAATAGAAGTCATTCTTAATGATTAATATTAAATTTTACTATCAAATTAAAAATTAATTTTAAATATTAAATATAAAGTTTATATTTAAGATTAATTTTATATTATAAACTATATAAAGTTTAGAATATTACAAAATTATTTAAAGAAGAAACTGGGGAAAATGCATATATTTTATTATTAATTTTGTTTTAATTGAAAAGCTAAAATCTCAGTTAAAATAAACGTTGGGGATTCAGAATACAACTTAGATACATTTTAAGTCGTGATATGGATAGTGGGGAGGATGAGATCTTGTAAAAGAACAATACATACACAATCAGATTATTATATACAAACACACAGGCGTATTTAGATATATAAACACGCAAAAACACTGACGAAACAGTAAATAGATGTGTACGACCCTCATCCCCTAAAAAAATAAAATAAAACAGAAAATAAAATCAGATAACATATATATACAATGAAAGGCATATACAAGCGATTATACACACATTCATTAATAAAGACACACATACATTAATAAAGACAGAGACATATACACAAAAGTTATGGTTTGAAAGTGCAAATTTAAAATTTAAAGGGGTAGAATAGGAAAAATATATTCGGCAATGAACAACGTAAAAAAAGATAATTAAATATATAAAAATTTACAGAAAAATTAAATATATACACATACATAAAAAATACAAATTCAAATGTTCAGGCATTCAACGCTTAAAATAAAATCAACTAATATATATATATCCACACACACACAAACACACACACACACACAGATATATCTATATATATGTAATTCTAAACACACAAATATATAATTATTTTATATATACTTATATGTACATTAATGCATACACAAGTATAAATATATAACAATATATATAAAAACAAAACGTATGAGTACACAACATGCATAACTACACATAGATATATACACAAATATACATGCATATGTACACATATATATATACTTACACCCATATACATACATACAAACATATACATACACATACGCATACGCATATATACACGCACATAGAAATAAATATAAATATATCACCTACACATCAAGATTAAAAATATGTATATATATATACACACACACAGATATACACATATATACACACACATACACATATATATACACACACATATATATACACACACACGCAAACACACACATGCGCACGCACACGCACACACACACACACACACACACATATATACAAACAATATTATCCAAAATGCTATGAAGGATTCAGAGTCCATACAAGATTAAAGTGTAACAAAACACGACTAGTGATTATTAAATCCACAAGCAATTTTAAAATCAGTATTAAACAATAGTAGATTATAGTTAGCATAGATAATTCGTTCAAAAAACATTAATATACATACATACATATATATATATATATATAGAGAGAGAGAGAGATAGATACCCACATACATACATACACACACATATATACATACATCCATATATATATATATATATATACACACATATACGCATACAAACACGTACATACGCATACACACTCATACATATACAAGCGCATAAATATATAAATAAGCATATACATAAAAACCATAATCACACACACACATACGCACACACACATGCACATGCAAATACACATATACATATGTATACATATGCATATATATACAAGTACATGCAAATACATATGTATATACCCACATAAATTCATATACACATATATACATTTATTCATAAAAAATACGCACACATGTACGCACATAATATACGTATACATACATATATGTCCACCAATATGAGAATTATTAGATAATATCAGTAATAACATACTATACATGCAGTAACATTGCATTATCGTCGAAAATATTACTACCCCTATTGTAAGTTAAATTTTAAGCTATGCTTACAGTTAACAGTGAGTTTATTCCTTTGATTTAAGAGATGGATCTTGTCTAATCTAATGATTTCAATTTTTTCATTAAGACATAAATAACAAGGGGCATAAAGAGAATTATATGTTCGATCTCTCTTAATTAATTTCCATTTAACAGTGGGTGTCTTGCTTTTCTCATTAAACGCCAAAAATACTTAATATTGTTGGAAGATTGCACATGTCCACGCAAACGTTCTTTAAATGTATTCATAGTACTTCCAATGTAATTTTTTTTAATATTGGTGTTTTCTAGCATAGAAATTGTACTAAGATAAACTAGAGAACTACTTAAACAATTATTATGTAATGGACAGTTATTAGGATTCCTACAATTGCACAAGTTATTATTAGTGTCATTATACTTATTTTTACTCACACCTGGCGATTAGTCAGGTTTTTTGTGTCTCTATACTTGTTGAAGATCATGTTATTATGTTTCTTGTTTGTTTTTGTTTTTTTGTTGTTTTTTTGTTGTTTTTTTTTTCCAGGTTATCAGCACAACTGTAGCTTAATTTAAGGTTATTATGATTAAATATTTTACTGAGTGGATTAGTTTCTGGGTCGGGAAAATGTTATCCTATTAGGTTTTGAAATTTATGTCCTAGTCTGATTTTAACTATTAGTTTGAAAGGAGGAGTAAAACAAATGATTTTCCTGGATCTTCGTTTTTTTTTTGTTTTTTTTTTGTTTTGTTTTTTTTGTGGTCATAATTAAAAGGATTTCTATGTTCAATAGTAGTACCCTTGTAGCCATTATTTTTATGGACAGAATTATAAAATTCCCTATGGTAATTAAAAACGTCTTTACTAAAAGAGTTAGTACAAATCCTAAAATCAATGGAGATGAGTATATGCTTAATAACAGAACATATATATATATATATATATATATATATATATATATATATATATATATATATATATATTCTGCTTATACGTTATATTTATAGATACAATTATTTTTAAAGATACAATTATTTAAATAAATGCTCTGTTCATAATAAACAGTATGAATTACATTTACCGGCATGAATGTCCGAGAAATTTCGTAGAAAATATATCCTACCTGTATCATATAAGGAAACGTCATTTGACATATACATTGCACACGTTGGATTTATTCACTTTGAACGATTTAACCTGTGGTAGTAATCTAACAGTTACGCATGAATGAAATTCAGCAGGTTGCCATAACCCGGTTTGAATACCTATATCTATTAAATTACTGCCACATGATTGATTAGAAATTTGCGTGAAAATCATTTATTCAGTCTCCAGCGTCTGTGCATTTTAGAAAGTAGTTTTTCAACCACTAAAATGGCGGTGAGTTTCATTTTAATTTTTGAACTAATCTCTTTTTAATTTTTTTTCTTTAATTCTTAATTATTTTGTGAATAATGAATAAAATTTTCCACTTCATTGAGTACATTCTCTTTTATTTCTTCCAATTTTTTTATATTATTCTTATATTCTCCAAAATACATGATTTTTTCGCAAACAATATAACATTTACATAGAAAACGTGGTATTTTTACCTTAAATATTAAGATCATGTTTATTTCCTTTTCTAAAGTGAAGTTATTATTTAGAAAAAAGCAACCATTTGATAATCTATTCAGAAATAATAGTAACTATATGATAATTTTAGTTCTCGCGTGGTATTATCAAACAAATGAGAAATGTAAAAGTAAAATTATTTATTCTGAATTCAAATCGTTAAATAATACAAAACTATCGTCTGTCTGTTCGAGTTGAAAAACAAAGAATCAAACTGATTTTTGTTTCAAATGAGAAAATATTAGTTTAACAAGTAAGTTCCTATTTTATTAATTCTGTGTATGTATTTTGTTTTGAGCTGAAATTTCATTTTCATGTGTTTGAATTAAACAGAGCCATTGTGGTTTTTCAAAGTAAAAATGATTCGTTGAAACACCACTTGTTTAATTTTATAAATTTTCAGAAATGCTTTTTTGTAGCGCTTAAATATTTATATTAGTTATAAGCACACGTCATTGGAGAATTTAAAATATCAATTCTTTTAATCGAATAGGGCCCGCAGTTACAGAAGTCCTTCTTTTAATCGTAAAATAAAAATTCAATAAAACTAAGATATTATTTAATTAGAAAATCTTTTCAAAGTTTTTATAAATAATAAAATATATTATCGTCATTATAACTGGAAAGCTATGGAAGAAAGGTTTATTCTCTCATTTATATTTTTCCTATTATGGTCATTATTATATCTTTGGTTAAGTACCTCCAAAAAGTTTCTAAAAAAGAACATACCATGATGAAAAATAACTCCAGACCTGAGTGTTATCGTTAAGGAGAGACAAAATTATTTTTATTATTTTATTAATTTGCTTAATCCTTTCTCACACATTAGAATCTTTGGTTAAAAAGCATGTTTTTCTTGCGTCAGTAGGTGATGCAAAGATTAGTATAGGGGTTTTTAGCGTCTTTTGTGATGTTAAAAACTCATTGTTTTGGAAATTCTTGTAAAAATCAAATAACTTTCGGATTTTAATGAAATTTTGAATTATTTTTTTTAGAAAATCTTGGTAAATTGTTTTTGTTTTTGTTTTTTTTTACATCTGTTACCCCATCTTACTTAATTTTAGGTACCTCTATTTCTATTAATTCGCAGAATAAACAACATAAAATGATGAAAAAAGGCCCGAAATTTAATAAAAACAAAGATTTATCGTTAAAAAATGTTTATGCTATTATTAAAAGGAGCGACTAAAGTATTTTTCCGTATTTTATTAAATTTTTGTATCCTTTTTAGTAAGTTCGAAATTTCGGTTAATAATATTTTTTGCGTCCGTGCTCGACGTTTATGTTTATAGCTTTAGCGCCTTTTTCTGTTGAAAAACACATTGATTCGAAAAATTTTGTAAAAATCAAATAATTGTCGGATTTTAATAAAACTTTTAGGACATTCATAAATGAATTAAATTATTTGGAATGTTTTTAAGAACATTTTAGTAAAAATATTGTTTTACATATGTTCACCCCACACCCTATTCACTTATTTAATTTCATGAAATTTTGAGAAATTAAATTTTAATCACAAAATTGTTTTTTTTAGTTAAAATCAAGACTCCTTGAAGAATCTGAATCATCATTTTTTTTCAAACTTTTTGCAAAATCTGCTCCGAATCGTAAAATAAAAAGATGCAATAATTCTATGACATTATTCAATTAGAAAAAGCCTTTAATTCTCATATAAATAACATTTATTAAGGACACTATTATCTTAAGAAAAATATGAATTTTTACAAGATTTTTTTCCATATTTATTTTAATTATAACAATTTATTAATATAATTTATGAAGAAAAATATATAGAAAAAGAAAAATCCGAATATGCAAATATGCTGTTTTAATGTTGTTTCAATGTCGACGTCAGACGTTTCGGTTTAGGAGACCTTCTTCAGGACATAGTTATTAAAACATAATTAACATTAGACGCTATTTCTACATAAAAAGTCGATAGACATAAGAGTAAGACTAATCAAAACAGAATAACTGAAATTTTTAAGATCAGCGTTCCGTTTCACAATATGATCACGTCGGCGTCACGTTGGCGATGTTGTGAAAACGTATTCCTAAAATAGAGTATATTTTAAATGAAAAATGAAAAAGAATTTTATTTTAATCTAAGTACGTTTGTCGAGCATTAACCTTGCTAGAAAAGGAGAAATATTAAAGAAGCCGGGTCTAGTATTTACCGTGCGTGAGATAAATATTATGCCTGCCTCATAAATCCGTCTAAGATTTTTAATAAATATATAATTTATATATAAATGTTTGAAAATTCTGCATTACTTTAATCGTATTAGGCGATATTGTTATTAAGTGAAAATTATATTTACTATTTAAAATTGAAAAACTTAATACAAATCATTTTGCACCAAGAATTGTAAAATCATTATTTATATATGTATAAACGTGTCCATTTTGAAAGTATGGGGGGGGACCATACACGACATTATCAGAAAATAAGACCGATGGCTATATAAATTTAAAGTCAACAATCCTAAAATTAGATTACGGATAATATTTTCCGACATTTTTAAGATTACTGAGTTCTCAGAAAATAGCTAAAACGGCTCTCGAAATTTTTTTTAACCGATAAATCTCTGACGAACAACAATAAACGTGTCAACCCTTTTATCAGCGCTCGTCAATCATGTAAACATGGTTACTGTCGGTTAAAGACACAACCAGTGCTTGTTTTCAAAAGACATTTCTGTGTTAACTTAAGGTAAATAATATTTTTTTCAAATCTGATTAATTATACTTATATATTTTATTTTTGGAAGATTTTTTAATGAAAGACGACTAAAAAGGGTGCTAATCAGATATTTTAGTTAAAAAGAAAAAAAAACTCCTTCCAGTCAATTTAAATTAGTTTTTGAATACAGCAAAGCATTTTGCTTATTGGAAATATTAAATTTAATCAATTAGCTTGAAATTAAAATTTTGTTTTTTTGTTTTTGTTATTGTTTTTTTTTTTTTTTTTTGTATTGGTCTCTAAATAAAACCATATTTCATGGATGGAACAATAGCTGAAAGGAAAATGACAAACAGGATTTGTACTCAGAGAGAGTTTTATACCACTCAGACATACAAAATTATATATACATATTTACAGGTGTCTCAGGCACAGAAAATATAACATATATCTACACAACAGTCAAAGTGAAAGGGGAACGAAAATACATGGTCTTACATGTAATAAGATCCATTTGTGTTTCTGGAGAAGCTATGTCTAGAACTCCAGACTCAGAGGGACAAATTCATCTCCTAAAAACCGGGTTTTCCCCAATTGAAGACTACGAAACCAAAATACTATTTTTCTATATCTGGGGAAGATATATCCCTAAAGTGAAACAGCGCCATATGCTTCTAAGCTGACCCACGTGTTGGAGGAGGCAGATTTAGCACTGTCCCCTTGGTCCGGGCAAATAAAGCATTCACTTGGTTTGACTTGTTATGATCCAGAATGATGATGAATTTTCATTATTCTGAAAATAACCTTGCCATCAGTAATGATAGAAAATAAGGATATTTCATCATTCCTAAAAAATAAAAGATAAAAAAAATCATCATTCCAAAAACAACCTTGCCACCAGTGATAAAAGTTGAGAAAGATATTTCATCATTCTAAAATTTGATTATAAAAACGACCCTGCCACCATAAGCGTCAGGACAATAGTAGGGTCAGTAGAGAAGACTAAAAAGAAAAAGGAAATAAAAACTTCATTTTGTAGCACTCATTTTAATCGTTTTCTATTAACATTAGTACCACGACACATTTGGTGACCTCACCACTACACAACAGTCCAACACAAGATATGAAAACACACATTCCTCATCACCAGCACAAGTTTTTGACGACACTCTATTTTTCAAACTCGAATAAGGCAACACATTTAGCATGAAAACCAAAAAGAACTTCCTGTCACCAGAATATAAAAACTCCATAACTCTTCGTATTCCGCCTTTCAACGAAAACAGACCAAGAGTATGGTTCCACCAGATCGAAGCCATGTTCATCAATCAAAGAATTACCTCACAACGGATTATATACACACACGTTATAGAAGCCCTTTCGGACGAAATCGCGTAAGAAGTAGAAGGCCTCCTGGAAAATCCGCCTGCAGAGAAAGAATTCGACTTGATGAAAGAAGCAATTTTCCAAAGACTTGAAAGATCGGATAATGCAAAATTGAAAGAACTTCTCAACGACGTCTCAATAGGTGACAGGACGCCTTCTCAACCTCTGTGATGATTCATGAAAAGTCTTCTGGGCCGCAGACACATGACTGAAGGAATCATGCGCCAGCTGTGGTTCGTCAAGTTAACACAGTCGATGACGCACATCCTAATAGTTTTCTCTGAAGAGAAAACGCTGTCTCAGCTCACCGAACTTGCCGATTGGATTGTAGACACTTATCATCAGAGACAAATAGTTCTAAAGTCTCAACAGAGAACAGCGAAGAAGACAAATCAGTTTCACACCTATGCGAAAGATGAAACAAGAACATAAAAGTTCACTCATAACCTGACTCTCTCTGACCGTCACAAAGAATTCCAACAAGGGTCAATCACCCGCAGGAAAATACCTGTGCTAGTATCACTTCAGGTTTCATGTAAAGGCACGCAAGTGTGTCAAACCATGTTCCTTTTTCAAGGAAGGATCTAAACGGCCATACCAACAAATAATGGCGACTACTCCAGCTGGTAACACCAAATCAGATCGCCTACTTTATATTGAAGACCTTATAGAAAATTTTTAATTGACACAGGAGCAGAAATAAGTGTTATTCCTCCGACATCAACTCAAAGATCCTCCTTGGATAACAAAACGTTACTAACCGCAAATGTCACTACTATCCAAATATGGAATTAACACATTAATTCCATCTATATTTTACGCGCGCGCGAGTTTCCTCCCTTCCTTTCACATTCGTGCGTGTGTGCGCGCGGTTTTCACCCCTTCCTTCCTCTCACAGCTAGACGTAGCAGTGACCTGAGGAAGAAATTCGCTAGCTCCTCCTGATGAAGTCAGACTAACAGATTTTGAATTTTTTCCCGCGCGTTTCGCGGCGTCTCAAACGGCCAGCGTTTGCAAGCCAGTTGCCTTCCGACTTTCGACCTAACTAGACGGGCAACTCATTTATTCCGTGCCCTTAACCCATATGCGGGCCGGAATATTTTATTTCAACAATGGCGACCTCACACTTTACCAAGACTTCTTCTCGTCTTGACGTTACCCGAAGGTCAACCAGTTGCCTTCCGACTTTCGACCTGACTAGACGGGCAACTCATTTATTCCGCGCCCTTAACCCATATGCGGGTCGGAATATCTTATTTCAACAATGGCGACCTCACACTTTACCAAGACTTCTTCTCGTCTTGACGTTGCCCGCAGGTCAACCAGTTGCTTCCCGATCCTCAACCTGAGTAGATGGGCAACTCATTTATTCCGTGCCCTTAACCCATATGCGGGCCGGAATATCTTATTTCAACAATGTCGACTTCACACTTTACCAATACTTCTTCTCGTCTTGAAGCTGCCCGCAGGTCAGACCTTCTCCGTTTTCGACCAGAAGACGTTCGAGACACACGACACAGTCGTGAGCAAAACTTCGTATTCAACAAGTGGCTTATTTTTATCCCTCGTCAGTCAATCGTAAATACAGACAGGGATAACCTACTGACGAACAACTTGCTATCCGCAGGTCAGACCGTCTCCGTTTTCTGCTAGAAAATGTGCGAGACACACGACACAGTCGTGGGCAAAAACTTCGTGTTCAACAGGTGACTTACACTTACCCCTCGTCAGTGAACCAGTAAATACAGACAGGGATATTCTTACTTACGAACAAACATTTTTCGTCTCCCTGGGATCGCCGTAAACAACTCTACAAGACCATGAAACTCGCTTCAAACTTTCTTCGTCTCTCCTGGCTAGATGCCCGCAGCAATCCGGTAAAATTTCCAGCAGCCAATTCAATGCCTCACCAAAAACTCTGAGACGACCGAACATTCTTTCTAACTATGAACCTGAACACAAAAATACCACACACACTTACAACGCCCAAAAAAATCCACAGTGAGTACTCCTTTCTATCTGTGCGCACATACACCTCGTGTTTAACGAGTTTCCTTTTTCCAGAACTTTATAAAACTCTTTTTCCCGCCTTGTTCATCTTGCATTCCTATTTAGGCGCGGAACTCTTCTCTAATCTCGTACCACGAGATAATCTACTTGTTTCTATCTAATTAAAGTTACACATGTTTTATAAACAGACGTTTTTGTCATTTTATTCCGGCTATCTCTTTGATATTTTTTAATTTATGCACTTGTTGATTGACCCCTTTCCTCTCACTGTTCATTCACGCATTTTTTATTTTTTTTTATACATTGCTTGTGGACTCGGTAGTTTAGTGTGGTGTCTGGTACAAGGCCACTTCGTAATAAACCAGCACTGCACCCTACCGGGCCTGCAACACTTTCATCACCTTTGCAGTAAACATAAATTTTGGAATGAAACGATACTTTTCTTTGATATTTGTGATTGCAGATGTGAAATCACCCATCATCGGTACTGATTTTCTTTTACACTTCAATCTTTCGGTGGACTTAAAGAACTGCCGTTTGATTGATAACAACACAAACTAATCTGTTATGGGAAACATCAAATGCACTGCAGCAGAGATAATATACGGTACAACCTTACGGCTACCTGGTGAATTTTTCACACAACATAACCAAAATGTCACTCCAGCTTCAAATTATGTGTCTCACTTAAGACAAATTTATTAAAAACTTTCCTTTTCACCGACGCGTGTACATTCCAATGTGGCATATCTACCTCCTGACATAAATGTGAGTTTGTTTTTGTGCATCGGGACACGATTAAGAGATCGCTGCTACCCAATTACGACGGACCTTACAAAATATTAGAACGATCAAATAAATTTTTCATAATCGAAAAAAAAAACAAAAAAAAAACAATAAAAGGGTCTCTGTCTCCATTGACAGACTCAAGCCAACTTACATTGAGAAATCTTCTGATGAACCTATGGAAAATGAACCCGTCATAGACGAAGATAAAGACAAGAACGTTTTGTCAACATGCGAAAAAGAACATCCAATCAGACAAACTAAATCTGGTAGACATATTCACTGGTCTACCAATCTCAGAAATTATGTATCATAATGCACACATACAGACATACATACATAAAAGAAAGATTAACAGACTAAACACTTCTTTTTCAATAAGTGGAGTATTTATAGGAAATAATATAATTACCTGTCAAGAAAAGTTCGAGGAAAATGGGATGAACTTTGGTGCAATTATTAATATATAAAAATCACCTATCCATGTTTTAAAAAAAAATACTCGGCTACATTTTTTGATCAATCGAGTGTACAAAAAATATGTACTTGCTTCGTAAGAAATTTGTGGAGCTATCGCGCGTGTGCATGATCCAATCAGAACATTTAAATAATGAGAATATTTTCAAACCGCTTCAGAACAGATTACTTGTCTGGCAAGGTGAATACAACTGTGTCTCACCGCAACCCGCTCATTTGACCACTGAATGAACAGTATCAAATTACGATTCTAACTTAACACCACGCGGCTGCTGATATTTCTCTATAACTCGCAAAGACTTTAAAGAAAAACAAAATACGAACGATTAATTTTTGTTATCAGATATTTCCCCAAGTTCTTGTGTTGTAAAAAGAAAAATAAATAAAAACTTCTTTATTTTGTAGCGCTCATATTAATCGTTTTCTATTAACATTAGTATCACTGCACAACGTAGAAACTTGCATTATACACAACATCCGATTACTGTAAACCGAGTGACGTCACTAAGTGACAGTCATTTGATTTCATCTCCACCGAAGGGAGATAACTGCTTTTTGTATCCCTACAGACACTACTCTCTTACAAAAAAAATCGATGAATAATAATTTTTATTTGAATAGTTTTCATTTTTTAAATATTTTAAGTAGAATAATTTAAGAACTTGTAAATATTTTAAATTTTTAATTTGTATGGATCAAGTAATACTGTTATTAAATAAAAATTGTATTCACAAATCAGAAATGGAAAGAACTTAATTCAATGACCGTCACTATTTTAAAAATATTGTTGTGAATATTTTTGTGAGTATAGACGTATCAATTTTTATGAATACGGACATCCATACAAGACATTATTTATTAGAATATAAAGTAGGTAACTATGCTAAATTTAAAATTTATTGGTAATTTTCTAACATTTCCTCAACATGCGTCTTAGTAAGACTTGTTGCGGGCCGATGTATCCGTTGTGTTAGTTTTGAGAAATAAACACGTGTGTTTCCATAAATGTCCACAACAAACATGGCAGATTCGGGATTTAAGTCCAAGTAAAGAAACTAAAAGAAACAAGAACCAATATATATGTACAAGCAAATGATAATGTAACAACAAAATGTATACAAGGAACAGCCTTTTGGGGTTCCAAGTATGTGTAGTTGTTGATTGTTCGTACGTACGTGTGTGTGTGTGCATGTATTCTTCATGCGTTTCTCGAAAGGAATGCGTTCTCCGCGAAAATGTTGGCGGAAAGATCAGAAGAATAAGAGAGTGATACAAAATTATCGCAGAGTATCTATTTTTGAGTGCGATTCCTAGGGGCAGTTTTATAAATTAAAGGCTATAAATGTGTGTACTAAAAATCAGGAGGCTATGTTAATCCAAATGGAAAAAATCAGGAGGCTATAAATCCAAAGTACCTGAAAAATTTGGAGGCCATAAATCATTTTTTCTATATTTGTCCATTTATAACGAAATTAGAGGCTATAAATCCAAAGTACCTAAAATTAGGAGGCTATAAATCCAAAGTACTTAAAATTAGAAGGCTATAAATCCAAAGTACCTAAAATCAGGAGGCTATAAACCAAAAGTACCTGAAATTAGGAGACTATAAATCCAAAGTACTTAAAATTCGGAGGATATAAATCCAAAGTACCTAAAATTTAATAAGATATAACAATGCTTAAGATATTTAAAATTTCAAAGGTTACTGGGTAGTTAAATATTGTATAAAAAGGCCGTTACATTGAATTCGCCATGTAATTTCGTTACAATTATCTTCTCCTTACATACGTTTCACCAAAATCAGGCTGTCTATAAATGTCAACACCTCATAAGATTATCCATTACGTGTAACAAGATTTCGTTTTCTGTGTTATTTCAAACCAAAAGTAAGTAATATTTGTTTTTAATTCAGATTAATTAAACTTTAAACCATTTAATCTTCCCCAAATAACGTTTCAGAAAAGTATATTTTATTTTTCAAAGTGTTTTACTAAAGTGTATTACGTTTTGTTGATAGATTTGTCAATATGGACGATTTTATAGATTTTAATTATAAAATGAAAAACAAACAAACATCCTAATCAGTGTAAATTCGTTTTGAACTACAGCAAAGTATTTTGGTTTATTGTAAATATTATATTTAATCTATTAGCTTGGAATTGAAAGTAAAATAAATGCTTCAAGAACGACTTTCAAATGCTTTTTAAAATTATCCTATTTTTCAAGTACACACGCGCGCACATACACACACACACGCGTGCACACACACACACACATATATATATATATATATATATATATATATATATATAGTGTATCGGGCAGCAGATCATAATTTAGACATATATTGTTAAATATAACAGACAATGAATGTCTGTTATGTTTGGCCACGAGCCGTTCTGAACTTCGTATGGTTGCTTTAATTTCGGGTGAAAATAGACAAAATTGTCCAACAGTTGGATTTTTTTTTATTAAGTTGGTCCTTGGTCTAAGGTTTTGGTTGACATGAGCCATCTTCAGAGTGGCTTTAACAAATTTTGTTATGTTAACATAAAAGTTTGCTATGTAGTGATAATGGTCGCAGAATAGCAGACGCAATTTGTAAGTTCATGATGCGGTTCTACGACGTCATACCATGCGAAAACCAAAAAGATTAACAACAGAGCCATATGTCTAGACGCAATGTAATGCACATTATTCGGGCTATTGTCCTCATCTTTGTCATTATATTTATTACAATGTTTCGGCTGTTGTACGCTCCAGCCTTTTTCATATGCTTGGAATGTCGAACTGAACCCTTTATTTTGCTCACTGAGGTAGACTGTTCTAGTTTCACGTGCCATTTTTAATGGATGTCAGTTATCAGTTATCTCCTGTTAATTTTCCCTCTGAAAGTTCTCCACTGCCTTAACCGGGTATTGAACTCACACTCTTTGGGTCCTGTCAATGGATCTAACCAACGCCTTTATCCACTGTGTCCTTGAGAACAGTCTACCCCATTACAAATTAAAAATTACCCATTTTAAAAATAAATTTAATCTATATTAAGTTTAAAATTATAAAATTACCGAGGAAAAAAGAAAAGATGCATATGTTATTGTTATAAAATAAAATAAGACATATCTCGGCTGATTTACAGGCAAATACTCAAGAGCGAGAACCGGATGTGAACGGGACAAAGCCCCGTCACAAAATGACCATTATCTTTCTTTACAAATGTTCCCGACACACGTGTTGCGGTCGAAAAATAAAATAATATTTAAAGTGCTCTATTTTTCGTCCAATAAAAATGCTTCCCTCCTAATTATACTCGCTTCGTTTCTCGAGCCTGTTAAGCCATAAAAAAAACGCTATAAAAGGGGTCACACGGAAGTTCAACAGGTGGCCGCAAAACAGACCTATCACGGTCAGGCCGAGCGATCAGCAGCAGGAGAGCATCAACCACCGTCAACATGTGTGAAAGTGAACTACTATGAGACATCGACCTAGATCCGAAACCGGCTTATGAACTTTACCACAAGGTAGCTGTCCCAAACCCACACGTTCCTGTTGAAATAAACCACATAAATCTATTTCTGCTGTTGTCGTATTTCTTGCAACCATACGCTTGGCTATAACATTATTCTATTTATTTTGTTTTTATTGAAATTAATTTGGAATAAACGTTAAGATCAAATGTTGCTCTGAACTTCATGACAACATAGATACATTTGAAGCATAAACTGAGGCAGGGGAGGATGACATCTTGCAAACGACAACCAGATTATAATATATAAACACGCAGACGTACTTAGATATATACACATATATACAAAAAAAAGTGACGAAACAGGAAATATCTCCATGACTCTTAAAAACAACAAAAAAAAAACAACAACATACATACACAATGAAAGGTGCACACAAGTGACCATACACACAGACACCGATAAAGACACGTACATACACACACATACATTGACAAAGACACGCCAATACACCTACCAAGAAATATTCAAGTTTGAAAGTGTTATTAAACGAATTCTACCCACTTATTAAAATTGAAATTATAGTGCACTACACGAGTACAAAAATATAACAGTTGGTGAAAAAAAATAAAAACTGCATACAGATATATGTGTACACACATTCTTCACTACAGACAGAAACACAGAAAAGACTACCTACAGACAAACATATACACACAGACACACACATATATATACACACATATATATCCATATATACACATACACACGCATATATATGCGCATACATATATGCATATATACGCATACAGATGCAAGCATAAATATATCAACACACACAGCAACATAAAAAAGTAAACAAACCAAATATATATATATTCATATATATACATATATGTATAGATAGATAGATACAGAAACATACATATATACACACATGCACATATCCAAACACACACATATATATAAAGAACACATACAAACGTAAACTTAAACACACACACATATACACACACACACACACACACACACACACACATATATATATATATATATATATATATATATATATACTCACATAAATAGGCATATACATAAACCTACACATATTCTAACAATATTATCTTAATGATGATAAAGGACAGTAAAATCCATACAATATTAAAAAGTAACGAGACACAATTGTTGATTATTAAGTCTATAAGCAGTTCTAAAACCATTATCAAACAAAGGTAGATTTTAGTTAGTATTGATGATACATTCCAAGACACTAAGATATAGATACATATATATGCATATATGAAGACATACACATACATACACATATACATATATATAAGCATGTATAAATACACATACATGCATATATATATATATATATATATATATATATATATATACACACGCATATGTAGACACATACCAAAGTTAAACATATATACCCATATGCATAAACAAGCACACATATAATAGGTGTCAGTACAGACACACACACAGCCATATATATATATATATATATATATATATATATATATATATACACACACCCACATACATACACATAAACATATACATACATACAGAAGTACACGCAAATAGTAAATATATACATATACACACACCCAGACACAGATATATATATATATATACATATATATATATATATATTTCCCTTCTTTCATTTTTTCTCCTCCTTTTTACCTTCTTTCTTTTTATATAAAAACAAAAACTTCATATATATATATATATATATATATATATATATATATATATATATATATATATATATATATTCATCTGTCAGTTGCAAAAACACACACACACACATGCAGACACAAACAACACAGTACACGTACACCAACACACACCCACATCAACAGGAGGACCATCAGGTAATAAAAGTAATAACCTACTAAACTTACAGTGACATATCATTATCATTGGAAGTATTACAAAACCCCTATAGTAAGTTAAATTTATATTAAATTTTGCAGTTAACGGTCATATATATATATATATATATATATATATATAACACATTAACTATAAACATTAACCGTTTTCTCTCTCTCTCTCTCTCTATATATATATATATATATATATATATATTTATATTAAAATAAACTGATTTAAAAAATTTTTTTTTGCTACACAGTTCTAACCATGTTTCAAAAATGGAAGCTAAAAGCTTAGAATTTAATTTTGTAATTAAATTAAAGACATTAGTTCCATTTCATCCTCAAGCGAATTTTGGAGTAACTTATTTTAAATTTACTGGTTTTAAAGGCACGGCAAAAATCATAATTTACAGTTTCCAAGGATACAGAGAAATCCATTCATCCAGACAAGAATGGATTTCTCTGTATCTGTGATTTTATTCACAACCTCACCAGAATTAAATTTAAATATTAATCTGTTGTAAATTTTTCTGCTGGGTACAAACTTGCATAAAAGCTTTCATGCCAGCACAGAAGTACCAAGTAAATTGTGCCTTTTCAGCCATTATGACCCACCAGAATCACTTGTTCCAGGTATACCAACATGATAGTTCCAATCATAACAAATGCCTATTTGCATCTACCTGTAATGAGTGTAACCATGTCCTTAACAAGGCAAAGTCATTATTCACAGATAGAATGAGACACCGTATAGTTTAATTCTAGAGATTACTGGCAGCTCTTTAAGAACGTGCTGTATATGTGTAAATCCTCAATCCCTCCTCTCTTCAATCCATTTGATGTATTGATATCTGCTGCTGATAAAACAGAATACTTTACTTGGAAATTCTCTTCCAACTTCACTCTTGACTCTTCAGGTGTATCTTTGCCTGATTTTTCACCAGGAGTAGAAATCTCTATTAAATTTCATTGTTTGACTGTTGAAATAACTAGATGTAACCATAACTTCTATTCTAATAGTTTTTTTTTTCTGGCACTTCTTTCATGTGGAACTCTCTTCCTGTTTCTTGCTTCCCTGTCACCTACAATCTTCAAAAATTTAAATGCAATGTCAATCATCTGTATTCCTGAAACCAGTAATTTTATTGTCCTTTCTTCTCATTAAAGTCTTCTCATTCTATTTCAAATCCAGTTACTCCTTGCATTCTACTGGTATTATCACCTGGATAGGGGTGAAATGATTAAAAAAATAATGTAAAAAACACCATAAAACTACAGAAACTAACTACAGAAGAACCACAAACTAGACAAAAATCATTAGAAATCTAATGAAAGTAAAACTCATCACTAATTACAAAAACTAAAAAAACTCCAACATGATCATCAACAAAGATACAACATGAAAATAACAAAATTTCAAAATAAAATTTGTCTATGAATTTGTTTACTTACTCACAGAATGTTTCATGAATAATAATAATTCAAACAAATATAGATTGGTAATACAACAAGTACATCATCACACACATTAATATGTTGTAACGAGAGAGCTATGAAAGAAAGGTTTATTCTCCCTTTTGTATTTCCCCCATTATGGGCATTATTATATAACACTGTTATATAACACTGTACTTTACAGATGGAATGGAATGCCTAAAAGGAAAATGAATGACAAACATGCTTTGTTCTCAGAGAGACTTTTACACCACTAAAACATACACAAAACTATATATACATGTTCCACACAGAGAATAATATATCACATATCTATACAATGAGCAGAGTGTGAGGAGAAAGAAAAAAGAATAAATCTTACATATAATATGGAGATTCTTCTGTGATATCTGGAGAAGCCATATTTAAGACTACAGATTCAAATGAGCCAGATTTAATTACTATTTTTCAAGCGAGGCCATATTCCTCAAAGGGGAAATGTCGAGTCTTGGGATTTCCCAAACTGATGACAGCAAGCTGGAGTTTCTTTCTATATCTGAGAAAGATATATTCTCAAAAGGAAATGGTACCATGTGCTTGTAAGCTGTTGGTGGAGGAAGATTTAGCTTCAGTCCAGGCCCCTTGACCCAGGTGAAAAAAAAGCAACCACTGGCTGCTGTAAACAAACTGAATGACTTTGGTCACTGCATGAAGTGACATCACTAAACGACCGTCACGTGAACAATATGACTTGTCACGACCAAAGGGAGATAATCTCCTACTCTATTGCTACAGAACCAATTATCTGATAATAGTTAAATTACATATCCCCAACTCACACAACAACAAAATACAAGAAATCTGACAATGCTTTATCAAAAACACAAAAAGAATATATTACATAAACTGTAATAATTATAACAAATGCTAGAAGTATTGAGAATAAATGAAAATCCAACATTAATAAAATGCTATCAAAGTTAGAAACAAACCTCCTAAATATATTTCATATAAAATAAAAATAACAAGACAGCAAAACTGTCATGTGAAGACACAATACTTTAAAATACTGATATAACATGCAAAGATATGATATTTGAAAAATGATGAAATTGACAACACACAAAACAAAAACGTTTTAATAATGACTTATGAATGCTGAAAATACTCAGACACTGGGCAGTTGGTATTTAAAGATGGAAACCAGGAAAATGATTTGAAATAAAAGACAAGAAAGTTTCACTGGACTTTAACCAAACTTGCAGAAATGAAAATTTGATGACCAAATCAACTCAATTTATATTTGGTTGTATTTCCTTCTTATATTTTTTCTTCTTTTCACAGATGTTGAATCTGATTTTATTTGCATTGTCTTGTGGAATTGTTTTTGGTAAGCCATTCTTTTACGCTTTCTAAAGTTACATTTTTAAAAAAAATAGTTGCATAAATTTGGGCAGAATGAGTTTTAAAAAAAATTACCATTGTATTTAAGTGTAAATTTACTTTTGTAGAATGTGTCTGTGAGTAAATTTCTGAACATTCTTTTAATTTGTCAACATTGCCAGTTAATTCTAGTTACACAAAATGACTATACATCTATTCTAGACTTGCAGTTCTCACATCATTCATCACTAACATAATATAGAACCATATCAGCTCCCAAGACCTCATTTCACATTCCTTTTTTATCTCTTCAGTTTGCTACATGAGCAAACCTTTGTCTAATTCTAATTCTATAAATTTGTTGTTAAAATGTTTACTCTCAAAAATTATATACATATCCTTGTCTGTATTTCACTGATGTACAAAATTGATACTATATAAAGGATATAGTAATGCTGTATTAGGATGGTACATTACATTTATCTGCACAAGTCATTCCAATAATGTTGCAAAAAGTAATAAAATATGATAGACATTAATTTGTTTCCATTAGGAATAAAAAAAAAACGTGTTTAATGACTTTGGTAATTTTCAAAATGTTCTCAATTAATTCCATCAATATCATAACTAAAAATAATCACCTGTCTGTATGCATAGATATACACAATAAAATTGAACATTATAGTTTATCTATTAAAAACTAATTTGATAAAAACTGATTTTATTTGTCTTATATTAGAAAAATATATTACTTTGTAGATGAAACTTTACATTTGTTAAATAGAAGCAAATATTTCTCAACATGGATATCATAAAATCAATTAAAAATGAATTTGATAATAAAGTATAAATTAATTTGTTTTATTCATGTATTTTGAAAACTCCTAATTAACAGGATTATTTTAAAATAGATATAAATATGTATATTATTTCTTATGCAAAAAAAGAGCATAAAAGAAAAGAAAATAATAACAATGCATAAATTCAGAAAAGTTTTGATGTGAAATTCTGAGATTGTCAGACTTGTAAATCTTTTCTTGATATTTTTCTCTTTTTCTTATTGCTTTCTTTGTATTTCAGTACAATCAAAAATAACTGCTAAGAATAAAACATTACTAATTAAAGCAGGAGACCCATTTACACTTGAGTGTGATGACCCTTCAGCAAAATGGAGATTAAATAGAAGGATTATAGCTAACTGTGAAAATTGTCATTCATCCACATGTAATATTGATGAAGCTTACAAGAATCGAATAACTGCTTTTTGTAAACAAGGATATTCTGTACTTCACTTCAATTCAACTCAGATTGGAGATAGAGGAGGTTTACACTGTCCAGAATCTGAATCTGCTACTTTCCAACTTCTTGTAGGAAGTAAGTATATTTATATTTTATTCCCATTTAGATCAAACAAACCATTGCTTAAAAACAAAAAGAAATTTTGCTGAAAGTAGATTATTATATTTTTTTTAATTCATGACAGTATCTTTCTTCATCTCTTTTTTGTCTATCTTATTTCCTTATAAAGACTGCTTGAGAAAATGTGAATTATTTTAACTATATTTATATTTTATTCACATATCAATCAGACAACACTTTGTTAAAAAAAATCAAACAAAAAGGTTTCTTGCCAATTGTAGACTAGTTCTACTAATTTCCCCATTCTTGTAGGAAGTAAGTATATTTATTTTTTATTTACATATCAATCAGACAACACTTTGTTAAAAAATCAAACAAAAAGGTTTCTTGCCATTTGTAGACTGGTTCTACTAATTTCCCTCTTCTTATAGAAAGTAAGTATATTTATATTTTATTCTGATTTTAGATCAAACAAGTCTTTGTTTAAAAACAAAAAGAATTCTTGCTAAAAGTAGATTATTATTCTTTTCAGTTCACGACAGTATATTTCTTCCTCTTTTTTTCTCCTTGGAAATACTGTTTGAAAAAATCTCTCTTATATATATATCAAGTATATTTATATTGTTCTTCACATTTACATCAAACATCAAAATGTAAGACTAGAAAATCTTTTCACTTTTTAGACATGTGTATTCCATTGAATTTTAATACAATTTATAAATTTCATTTGGACAAACTTAGAATTAATTTTCTGAAATATTCTCAGAGTTGAATAGAATCAGCCATTTAATAATTCTTATTTATAAAATTAATATTATCATCAATAAATATGAAAATTTAATGAGGGAAGAACACTGTAATTAGAAATAAGAAATTATGAAATTAGGCATAGTTGACGATGTGTAAATGGAAAAGTGGTTGATAATAACCGTTGTGAAATGAATTACTGCTAAGAATTAAACATTAAAAATGAAGATGAATTGCCAAGAATTAAACATTAAAAACACTAAACGAAGAAGAAGACTGGAAAACCAAATGTTTGAAGGTATCAGTGTATATACTACACTATGATGGTGTCCTCTGTAGGCTTAGTATAAATATAAATACTTTACATATGCTTTTAATAAAGAATGAAAGAGAAGCAGTGTGATGAGAGTCAAGCTTATTTATTATGCCCTCATACTTTCAAATTCCTCATTGTATGAATCATTCAGGTCTTATTGGATTCAATTTTATTTATTCTTATACTACTAATGAATGTCTTTGTTTTCATGGAGAGTCAATATTTCAGTTGACATTTCTTTCTATATCAAAGCAAATCAATCATAATACTGTAAATATGATTAAGAACTACGGCTATTTCACCTCTTGCAGTTGTGACATAGAATACAAAGGTGAAAACAGTTGACCCCTGACAATAAGAATGAAGGGAAATTGAACTGTAATTAGAAATAAGACAATGAAATCGGGTATCATTGATCAAGTATAGAAGTAAAAGGATGGGCACCAACCTTTGAAAAATTAATTAAATATACAAAGCAGAGAAGAACACTGAAAAGTCTAAGGTCTGAAGGAATTGGTGCATATACTAGTCTATTATAACATGTCTGTACCATTAATAGAAGAGAAGCAGTTATAGTTGTAGCAAGCTTTACAGTGATGAATAATGTAGGGAACTGTAAATTTGAAGTCATAGTAACTTAATCTCTAGTATAGAGTCAGACTCAGTGGAAACAGCACTAACACTAACTGAGCAACACTACAAAAGAACAAGATGAAATATAGGGTGTGGGTTGGATCAAATAAAGGGTTCAGTTTGAAATTCCCTGAATGTTATCTGGATTGATAGACAACTGAAGAAGGCCAGAGGGAAAAACAGTCGAAATATTGTAAACCAAATTTCTTAGAAGCTGACATAGCAGTGGATTCAATATAGTCTTTCCACTTCATATCAGCTGAGAACATTAGCCCAAGAAGGCACAACAAGTCACTTTTCTGGAGGTTAGCACCAGTCGTGTTGATTGAAGGCAGAGCGGGGTTTCCCAGATGATTAATAGAGAGAATTTTCATTTTGGAGGCATTAAAATTAATACCTTATTACAGAGCTACCAGTAATCATAAGAGCCAAAGCTGTTAGAAGCTAGGTGGTGCCTCATTCTCTTGGCAAACAGAGACGTAGCTACCTCAACTTTCATTTATTACAAGCAGTAATGAATAGGCACCTGTTGTAATAAAAGCTGTCATGCTGGTATGGCCAAAAACAGTAGTTCCTGTGTGTTATAGTTGTTGAAGAGGATTGAGGTTTGTCAGTCCATGGAGCAGCCTCACAAAGAAAATCACAGAGTGAGTCAGTATGCTGATAATAGAAAGATGTCTTATGGATAGGGAGTTTCTGATGATTAGAACAAAATATCAAGAGCTACCACAGAGTGGTCAGAGTTACCAAGAGGTCAGTATTGTGAAGCTTGGCAAAGAAACTTCATAAGAAATAAATCAAACAGAGAAACCTCTTGTTTGGTTTTGCTAATGAAACAAATAGGGAAGTCCATGATTTGAGTAAGGAATTGGGTAAAAGAAAAATTTAATGTCTGAATACCTGTAACATCATGTCTACCTTTAGAATGTGTCAGCCATGTGTCATGGTGATCATTAAAATTACAGATGAAAAAGATGTTTACAGATGGATGGAGAAAAAGTGCCTGTTTTATACTGTCAGCTATTATGTCTAATATACTTCAGTCCTGGGAAGATGAGGAGCGATAAAGGAAAAAGAGATAGCTGACAGAGTTTAGTAATGAAAGACGGAAGCTCATTAAAGAGTAATCAGCAACTTTGAAAGACAATTCCCTGGCCATTGGAAGATTATCCTGGATATAAACGCCAAGGCTATGCATTTTGGCAAGGGTGAAGATGGCCTGGAAACCAAGAAATCATTTGTAGCAATGGAAGAATTAAAGTTGAATTCACAAAGGGCAAAGATATCTGATGACTGTTCCATAAGAAAAGATTTTATGCTGCAGAAGTTGGAATGGATGCCATGACTATTGGATAAAGAGTAGTTGAGTCGGGTAGGTGGATTTTTATTGGCTGTGTTAGTTGTATTTCTTTTTGTTTTTATTGCCATCAGATTTGTTTTAGGCATGAGAAAAAAGACCACCATAATTGTCACTATCAATGCCAATACAAACCAGATAGTGGGTGGCTGAGAACAGAGCATAATATGGCCCCAGGATTGCTCAGCAAAGATACATGCAAAGTCACCTAGACATGCGCAACATGGCAATACAGATACCTTGATTTTATGCAACTGTTGATCAGAGAAGTGCAGCCAAAGATTTCGGGAAAGCTTAAAAGGATGGTACAGGGCACAAACTTATATATAAGGGACTCTTCACATGTTTCTTTCCAATCTTTAATTTTAACATTTTCTTTTATGGACAGGGAAAGAAATTTATTTTCAATAGCGGTTTGGTGAAAATTAAAGCAAATCTGAAATGGATCCTGGGTTTCCACGGCCAAAGTCTCTCACTGCAAATGGGTGGTAGAGGTGGTAGAGGGTGGGATGGAGATTCTGTAATAATTCATTTGATAATGGTGAGTATCTTTTACATGGTTCGGGTAGGAGTTGAAGGGTTTATTAAGTTGGTGGTATTATTTCATTTTGTAATCTCTGTAAAATATACTTTACAAATATAAATAAATCTGGAAGATATATTATAATTCATCAAAAGTTTATATATATTTATCTCAGAAATATTTTCTATGAAATATTTTCTTTGTTCTTTATTCTTGATTTTTGAAAACTGTTAATTCTTCTACTTGGTGAAAATTCATTAATTTTTATAAAAAATGTTTTATAACTTCATTTTTAATTTCAGTTTCTAATTATTTTCCATTTTTTATCATGCAGATTATAATATCACACACTTTCGTTCTGAAAATAAATTCCCTTTTGCCTTGAACCAAAAGAGTTATACATTGGTTTGTGATAAAGAACAGAATGGAGAAATGATCTGGTATTATGAAACAAATAATATATCGAGCTATTTTGATAAAGACTGTATTGAATTAATTTCTGACTATGACAAAAACAGGTTTGATATTACCTGTGATGCAAAGCAAAAGAAAGGAACATTTCACATAAAACAAGTTTCCTTAAGTCAAGATGGAAATATCATTGGTTGTGAAAGTGCTGGACAGCTTTACTTATTCCGTTTAACAGTTAATGGTAAGTATGTATAGTTTCATATGCTTCTATCATCATCACCAGCATCATCATCATCATTCTCCTTGTTGTTAAATGTTACTTTTATAGTGATTATAATTTTACTGCTTAATTATAAACAATTTAGCAATTTAATGCTTTTATAATGTAGCACATTTATTTATAAATTTAAACATTTTCATAGAACATAAAACAAGTTTCCTTAAGTCAAGATGGAAATATCATTGGCTGTGAAAGTGCAGCAAATCTTTACTTATTCTGTTTAACAGTAAATGGTAAGTATGTATGTTTTTATTATTATTATTATTATTATTATTATTATTATTATTATTATTATTATTATTATTTTTGTTTTCTTTGATTTCTGGCATTTACACATTTCTTTCCAGGTCCTGTTCAGGGACCTAAGTTTAGAAATGGCATCATGACACTTTCCACTGAAAAAAAAAAAAAAAAATTACATAGATAAAGCCCTTCGTAAAGTGTGGGCTGTACTTGTCAGAACAATTTTTTATATCTCTTTGAGGCATGGACTTCCAGGAATCTCTTCAATTAGTCTACTGCAATCTTTTCTAACCAGTCCTAGGGCTCCAACTACAACAGGGATTTTTGATGTTCCCATATGCCACATTTTTGAGATTTCTATTTCAAGGTCCTTATATTTTGACAGCTTTTTGAATATCTTCAAAGATACACTGCAGTCAGCAGGGACTGCCATATCAACAAGGAAGCACAATTTTTGTTTGTGGTCTTTAATAACAATATCTGGGCAGTTGACTTTGATTGTTCTGTCAGTGTGTATTGTGTAGACCCATAGAATTGTAACAGGTTCTATCTCCCTAACCGGGTCTGGTTGGTGTTCATGCCAGTTTCTTTCAGTTTTCTTCCCGTAGAAGTTGCAGATTTTCCAGTGCAGATATTGGCCCACTCTATCTCCCAGTAGGCTTTATTCCTTGGAAGAATCCACAGATACCCTGATCAGTGTGAATCCAAGCTAGTACCCTGAAAATTGAGAATAACCAGCTGAGACATTGTATAACAGTTTCAGCTAAAACATTAATGAGGAGGAGGAGGGAAGAACTAATGGGAATCTAAAGTATTTGTCGATCACTGGCAGAAAATATTTATTTTCAATTTTACTTGGTACCAGTCTTTTGAAATCTAAGTCAAGTCTTTCAGAGGGTTGTATGACTTTCATGATGAAGCTTCAGGAAATTTTTACTGATCCATGTACCCTTGAGAGGACATCAGCCACAACATTTTCCTTCCTAAGATGGTAGACAACATCAAATGAAAGCAGGAAAGCTCATTCATCCCTCTGTCTATTTTTCATTTGGCTAGTCATCTTAGCTACAGAATTTGGCTACTCTAAAGTGGCAACTGATCAAGTAATGATATCATTTCTATAGGGTCTTCAAAATGGTATAAGCCTCTTTTTCTATTACTGAATGTTACCATTCCAACTGTGAAAATATTCTGGAGAAGAATGTCATGGAGCAGCTGGATTGCCTCAGCAAAGCAACAATAACACAGCCAGAGAAATTCTAGAGGAAGAGTGGAATTTACTGCTGCAATAACAGAATTTGCAAATTCCCATTTTTAGACCCACAAACACTTTGATGGCAAGAGGAGTTAAAGGAAAACTGGTATATTTCTGTTAACAGGTGTATTTTCTCAGAGAATGAGGCTACCCAGGGGTAAAAATGTGCAAACATACCTATGTAGCTTCAGCAGTTTAGTGTCTGGGGCCATAGTTCCTCTGCTTATGACCTATCCTAGTAGGTTAATAGTGTTTAACTTGTAAAAATCATTGTCTAGTGTAAGGTTGTAATTTTCAACAGCAACTATGAACTGCTTAAGATTGGGATTGTGATCAATTTTTTTCAAGGCTGGATACCATTGTCTATGTAAATATAAGTACCTCCAGTTTTTCATCTGTTATTTTGAAGCTAGCGCTACCATTTGTGATCTCAAATAGAATTCATCAAAATTGATACAACTGTTCACATGGCTTGTCTTTCAGGTCCATTTCTACTTAGTGATATGCACTTTTGAGGTCCAGTGTGCTAAAGTTTTATATTTAGCACTAGCAGTAGAGCCCGGCATTGCCCGGGGATATAACATTAAGAGATAGATCAAGTATCCACCATCATAAAGACTGAAAAATAAAATTGACAAAGATTATTGTTTAAGGTTTTTTTACGAATTGGTCAAACACAAACTCAAACAAAAACATTGTTTTCAATCGTTATGAGACTCTACTGATTGAATAGAATTTTATTATAAACAATTGTCTTGTAAATGGAATTTTTAAAGCATTCTGAATGTAAAAATAAAGAAAAAGTGTGCAAGACAATAAGAAACAATACTTACCAAAAAAAAAGTGAAGTTTTGTTGAAATCGGTTAAAAAATGTAGGTAGCCTTTCTGTAATCTTTTAGTTTTACAATTTATGATTTTTATTTATTGAATACAGTAAAAAAAATGCATATTTTGCTTGTGGTGATTCATAATTAGAATTCTGATTTGAATATATTTTCCACTCGTTGTTTCTAATACAAAAAATATTAACTTTATTTACGTTTATTAATTATGATCTAACAAATATTATTCATTTAGTAGCCTTTCTGTAATAATAATCTTTTACAATTTATGATTTTTACTTATTGAATACAGTAAAATAATTTGACAACATGTGTATTTAAAGTAGTTTCCGGTTATTATTTTTAGTTAGGACTTGTGTATGTTTAGATTTCATTATCTTTCCCTAAAGATAAAGAATTATCCGATGTTTGGATTCGTACAATCAGTAGAGATCGTTAGATTATTGTTTAAATGTTGACGGACACGCATGTCTTAATTAGTTTTTTTTTTTTTTTTTTTTACGAATTGGTCAAACCCAAACTCAAACAAAAACATTGTGTTCAATCATTATGAGTCTATCGATTGAATAGAATTTTATTATAAACAATTGTCTTGTAAATGGAATTTTTAAAGCATTCTGAATGTAAAAATAAAGAAAAAAGTGTACAAGACATTAAGAAACACTACCTACCAAAAAAAAAACGTGAAGTTTTGTTGAAATCAGAAAAATGTAGGAAATCCAATCCCATATATAAATGAATGCACACACACACACACACACACACAAACAACCTGGGTTTTATAAGTATAACTTGATATGAGTTGTCCCCCTTTCATTCTCGTGATACCTCTTAATCGTGTTTTCAAATTGATTTTGTGCAAAAACCAATTGTGTTTTTCCAATTTTTGGCACTGTTAGAACCACCGCAAGGTAATTGAACTTAGTCCTGTGAAGTTTTGTTGAAATTTTTTTTACGAATTGGTCAAACCCAAACTCAAACAAAAACATTGTTTTCAATCATTATGAGTCTACCAATTGAATAGAATTTTATTATAAACAATTGTCTTGTAAATGCAATTTTTAAAGCATTCTGAGTATTAAAAATAAAGAAAAAAGTGTGCAAGAGAATAAGAAACACTACCTGCCAAAAAAAAAGTGAATTTTTGTTTTATCAGCTGAAAAATGTAGGAAATCCGATCCCATATATAAAGGAACACACACACACAAACAACCTGGGTTTTTAACCCGATGTGAGTTGTCTCCCTTTCATTCTCACGATGTTTCTTAATCGTGTTTTCATATTGATTTTGTGCAAAAACAATTGTATTTTTCCCCTTTTTGGCACTGTTAGAACCACAACAAGGTAATTTTCTGTAGTCCTATAAAGTTTTGTTGAAATCGGTTGAAAAATGTAGTAAATCTGATCCAATATATAAACGTTACAGACATACACACACACACACACACACATACACACACACACAAAATCTGCGTTTTATAATAAGTAAGATTCTCACCAATCATCTGCTCAATATAGTGTAGTGGCTAAGTATTCTTGGGGAGAATCTGCCTTAATGGAACTTACTTCTTACTAATGAAATACAAATAGAATGTGGATGATTCATCCTTATATACATAGTATAGCAGATTCCATTTGCAAAGGTCAGGGCTGGAGGGACCAAGGAATGTAGCTTATCAAAATATGTGTCATGAAAATATTGATAGAATAGTGAGAGGCTCACAATGTTTCATGTATGGGAAAGGGGTTGTAGAATGGAAAATAATTAATTACTCACAATGACATGTAGACAATTTTGAACAGGACAAGTAGATTCTGGTCATCTAGATTTTTGAAGGTGTACCTATGAAGTGTTGTATCATGCACATAGATATACAATTTGAAGAATGACCATTTTTCTTACACTTGTTGTTTATCAAATTTCATAAAGGACATGATAAACAGGAATGAGAATTGAGTCCACAAAAATAATATTTATGCTGAGGCAGCAGTAACAGGTTGTTCAATTCAAATAACTTAGAGAAGTGTTTTGAAACTGTATGAACAAAGAGGAGAGATGTAAAAAAGAGGGCATGGAGAAACAAGTGCTTTTGAAAAGAAAGTTGAACCTGAAGGCATCCTGAGATATGAATAGATGGGCTTAGTATAGCTCTGACAATTTCATGTTACATGTTAGATACAGATTCTTTCTGGACTATGTCTAATAAGAGAGACCGGCCATAAGCTGTTGTCATGTCTAAAGTTTTACTTTCAAGCAGCCTTTGTTTTATTTGGTGAGACAATATTCTGTTAATGAATGTATCTCGTAAATTTGTCCCAGACTAGTTCTGTTATCAATTCCTTAGTTCCAGCTTAGTGTCTTCAGGGCCTGATTTAAATTTTCACCCAGTTGTTGTGGCTTAGTGGTGAGTGGGTGATGAGCAAAATGGATTTTTTAATAAACATTTCTTCTAAAATATCAGCAGCCGTTTCATAATCATTATAAGAAGAAATATTTTGAAAATCTGCATGGGATTATGGTGAAATAATAGAGTATGCTTTTTGATCCTGATATTCTGGTTGATGAGGAAATCTCTAGGTCTGTGAGAAAGTTGTTGAATAAAGTTTTCCATATATCAGTAGTATCTGAGCCTGACACATCTAGGTCTAACAGTTTGGCTTCAGATACTTGTCTATAGCTGAACTGAATAAATTGTAAAGAAAAGCAGATGAACCTTTAAGTTTGTTTACAATATTTACATTGTTCAGAATCTTGTCCTCATCTTTATTGCCATATTTATGACGTTTCAGCCATTGTACACTCTGACCTTCTTCAGGTGACTGAAATTTCAAACTCAACCCTTTATTTCATCCACCAGATTCGATTGTTCTAGTTTCATGTACTGTGTCACTTCCAGATATCTCAGTTATCTCCCTTTAATTCAACTTTCCAAGTTTTTATTCATCACTGCAGTAGCCAGGTGTTGAACTCAAATAAATGTAAATAATTACAATACCTCATCTCAGAAATATTGAGAAATACTTTAAGTTTGTGATGAATTTTTATTCAGTGCAATTTGACCACTGCCCACATGTAAGATCTGATCATTACTTTTAAAGTAGGATAATTGGAGGAAAAGACAACAATGGTTGCCTTCACCACAATCTGAAAGAAATTCCCTTAAAGTGCTGGAATGATTTATTAATTAAAAGTAATAATATCATCAAAAAAGATAGAAACATGAATGATTAGCAAGACTTATCCCAATGAAATTCTATAAATAAAAAAAAAACATATGAAATCTCTGGAGCCATCTGAGGCCAATGTACTAATGATGAGGGTTGGGGGCTAAGCTGATGATATAGGTATACTTTGTTGGAATAAGGATGATCTTGAACAGAAAATCAACATCCTCTAGGAAGTGTTCCAAGCCTTTCCAAAACAGAAACTGTTATCTGAAATTGGAATGAAAGCAGTAATGAAATTTACCTTGAATCTATCATAAAAATTCAGGAGGTGGAATTAGTAAATACGAAACACTTCAAAGATTTTGAGATATTGAAATGAAATAATATTAGCTAAACTAGTATTTTGCAAAATTTTCAGGTTTATTGTAAAAATTACATGAATCTTAGATTTTAAGATCTGAATGATTTAGATTTCATTTCAGAAACAAGAATTTAATGGTTTCTGTGGAATCGTACTATTGGCATTGGAATATGATATAACCATTTTTTAAAATATTTCTTCACATTTCTGTAGATTTAACACTCCAGACTATAAATAAAAAGAAAAATTATTAAATTTTATTAAAGATATATAAATTCACTGTAAATTGATCCCCGTTGGGAAGCCAAAGCAAAATATGCTCATTTCTTGTGATTTCTTAAATCTAAAAACAAAATTAAAAACCATAATTTGATGTACATTTTTCATGTATTGCTATTAATTAAACATTTTTGTCCATTAAAAATGAACAAATAAAGTTGAATTATACTATCACAAATAATTATAACAATAATAATTATTATTAATACAATTCACCCTTTCTAAACCAATGAGATTCAACTGCACTCTTCTCCTCTACAACACATAAACACAGGACACACACTATCAGATAAACAGGGAGCATGAGGGATGACCAAAAGTTTGGCTCCCTTCCTTTTCAGGTCACAATGATTATATTTATCCTGTCAAAAAGAAACCCTACAGCATCTGTTCCAATAACCAGACTTTCCTATGCCCACACCAGTCTGTCTACATACATATGGAATATAAAGCAACAAGATGATTAGTGACCCCTTTTTAAAATGGGAAATATTTTTAAAAAAAAAGCCATATAGATAAAGCAGGGGACAAATTTTGTTTGTTATGTATAGAGGAAAAATTAGCACTCGGCACTTACAATGAGCCTAATAAATCAAAGATTTGAGATTCTAAATAGGTGTAGGCATAGGAAATCCGGGTTATTGGAATAAAGGCTTTGATTTTTTTGATTTTTGTTTGTTTGTTTTATTTATCTTCTTCTGTCATGTGGTTTTATGCTTATTAGTTTTTAATAGTTTTATCAATAAATACCGTTTTCTCATTTCCTTTTTAGCCAGCTTACCCTGAAGATCCGTTTAGGGGAAACCTAGGTAGGTTTTCCTGGCTCTTTAGGATTTATTTTAGTTATTCCTGCTCTACTTAGCGTATTGAACACTCTATGTTTTAGTCTTACTATTCGCTTGGGGTTTTTTCTTTGGACTAAGGACTTAAGGTACTGGGCGATTTGTTTCACCCTGTTCTGATGTTTTTAGTTCTTTCTTTTTTTTTATCTCCAATTTTTTCCTCGGGTACTGATTTGTTTTGATATATCTACAAATTCAGCTATCCAAGATTTTCAAACAAGTATTATCATTAGTATATATATATATATATATATATATATATATATATATATATATATATATATATATATATATATATATATATGTATGTATATATATATATATAATGTCTTATGCAGATAATAATATATCATATATCTACACACCAAAACAGAGTGTAAGGAGAAACAAAAAGGAAGGATCTTACATATAATATGGAGATACTTCTGTGTCTGGAAAAGCCATGTTTAAGACTACAGAGACAAGAGAACTGGATTCATCTATGAAGACATATTCCATGAACAGGAAACAGTGAGTCTTCACTTTTCTCAAACTGAGGATTGTGAGCTGGAGTTTCTTTCTATATCTGGGAAAGATATAATCCAAAAGGGAAACAGCACCATGAATTGTAAGCTACAGAGGAGGTAGATTTAGCCTTGCCCAGGCTATGGGGTGGCCTGATCTAAAGAAAGCAGCCTCTCTGTTTGGCTGCTGCAAACACAACTCAATTTGACTAACACTTTCATCACTGTACAGAGTGACATCACTAAGCAGTTGTCATGTGACCCACATGACTTATCTTCACAAAAGGGAGATAAGCACCTTCTGTATCTCTACATGTTCATTGTTATAAAGAAAAATATTGACTTTATATGATGAAATGCTTAATGATATTTTTTAGTGATTTTCACAGGTTAAAACCACAGAAATGTCAGAGAAAGCAATGTGATATTGCATTTGTTTCATGTTTTTTTTGTTTATTTTAAAAAGCATTGATGAAATGTCTAATAAAATTTACAGAATTTAATTCTGATATTGACATTATGTGATAAAATTCTTAACAAATAACATTAATTTTGCAGTGCAAAGAGTTACAAATATGTTATTGTAAATATAAGTTTAAAATGTTTATTGATAGAATCTACAATACTTTTCATATTGTCATGTTCTCTGAGTCTTTAATTGCAGTTTCTATTTTAGAGTTTCGGTTGTAATTTCATTTATGTCTTTAATTTTATAATTTCATTTAATCTTCCAGCTTTTCCATGTTGAAACATTTGAATTTATTGCAATTTTACACAATATAAATAATTAAAATCTGAGTTTATCAACTTCTCATTTTAATTTTGCCTTCCAAGCATGCTTTTTGGCTGTTATTTTGATCTTTCCATATCAACCATATGTTCATTATAACAGAGAGTTTCAACAAATACTGTTTCTTAATGTTTTGCCAAAATAATTACAATGCTGAAAGTTAAAAATAAGATATTTATTACAGAGATTAACTTTTATACATTAAAGATATTATTTTATAAAGTTTTGTTATAAATGCCACTGTTCAAAAATTATGCTTGGATATATAAAGCCCCTTAAAATATCTGGCTAGAATGTCCTGCATTATTAACAGAATTTCACTTAAATGACAATTTGCACCTTATGATAATTGTATTTGATAATGATTTCATTTTTGTTTATTATAAAAAGCTTTAAAAATATTTCTTAATTTGTTGAAACTGACTTTTGTTTTAATTTCAGTTCCTGTCACATCTGTATCTATTCAACTTCCAAATCAAGATCTTGAAAATAAATATGGAATATTTGTTTGTAAAGTTGAAGAGTCAAAACCAGAAGCTTCTTTTCAGTGGATTATTGCTTATCAGAATGGATCATTGCAGGAAATTCAGCAGAAATCCTTAATATCTAAGACAGCTAAAGGAAAACTTTGGCAAACAAGTTCTACTCTAACGCTGAATTTAATGAGAGACTATAAGAAGATTATGTGCAAAGCAAGAATTGAAAATATGACCTGGACAAATTCTCAGTATCAATTATTAGATATAAAATGTGAGTATTTTATATTCTTTCTCTAGAGGAGTTAGGATTCTTGTTGATGACATTTTTTCTGCCATATTTGACCAACAAAAATGTTACCTGTTCAAATTAGTATTTACTTGATTCCCACAAAATCAAGATGTGACACAAGGTCGTTTAACGTGGGAGACCCGAGTGTTTCCACTCAAAGGCCACTGGTCAAAATTGGTCATAGCTTGTCCAAGCTGGTCAGAGCCTAATCAAAGCTGGTCATGACTTGTCCTAACAGGTCGAGGCCGGAGCCAGTCCAAGCTAGTCAAAGCCTTGATCGAATCTCAGCCATAGGCCAAGAAACGATCCAATATTTGTCAAAAACCCCAGCCGAAAAATTGGCCGGGCGCATTGACTATAACTGGTATTGAGTGCATAAGGCAAGTGATATCATTACATAAACCCAATTAGCTTCAATGAGGGAGAATCGAACTAGATCCTGTTGACAATCATGGAAATGTGAAATCCGTACATCACCAGCTAATAGATTTCATTGCTGTAATCTGGAACCTAGCAGTTCTGCTAGGATTTGGAATTGGAGATTTGGAACTGCTTAAGAATAAACTCTTAAGCAGGATGTTTTCCCCAATCACTACAATCTTAACCTGTTCAAGTCTAAAGTTAACTCTTATCTTCTCTTCCTATCCATATAAACTACCACTTAACATAACCCTCTACCTCAATTGGCCCATAGACCTTGTACAGGGTAAACTTTGCTGTAAATAAAAAAGGTCACTTTGAGTTATTATGTATGGTTCAGAGGCAGACATTGGACAATAATCTTTGTTCAGGCTCAGAGGTTTCCTATCATAAGGATATGTTTCCTGTTTTAAGCGTGTCAAATTCAGACTGTTATTCAAAAGATCCGTGCAACCTTCTTTGTGTAAAAAGGTATATATGTCAGGCCTTAATGTGATTTGTTTGTTATATTTATACATATGGGGTGCAAATATTATATCACGTCAGGGTTAATAATATCACATCACATCATGTAAGTCACCACATAATGGGTGAGCTAAGGAAGAAAGGAATATTCTCACAGTTTATATTTTCCCCATTACTGGCATTATTATGCCTATGATATAATAACACATTAATACACAGAAGGAAGAGAATTGCTGAAAAAAAAAGGAATGACAAACATGCTTTGTTTTCAAAGAAAGTCATACACAAAATTACATACACATATTTACATTTGCCCCATGCAGAGAAATTATAACGCATATATGCTTAACACACAGTGTGAAAATCCTCATTTACAATATTTCTCCATTTTTCATCATGAGTCATATTAATTTTAACTAGAAAGACCTGTGAAAATTTCATGATTTCCCTTTTTCAAATTTCTGATGAATCTTAATTCTTAAGTTAATAATTGAATAAGTTCATAGCCAGTTCTATGACAATAAAATATCCATAGAAATTCTATTGCATTGTTAAATATTTGAGTTTAACAACTTTAACAAAATAATGCAATAAAAATCTGGTCATTATTTTAAGAAGTGGGTAGAAATAAAATGATTTGAAATTGACAACTTTTTCCATTTCACTGTAAACACTTCTATCTTTCTTTCTTTTTTTCTTTAATTTTCTCACTGAAATCAAGTAATATCTTTTCTCCTTTTTCCATGCAATCAAAACATAATACTCCATTATTTATGAGGTATTGGCAAGAGATGTTAAACATGTTTATCTTTCTTTGTTTCTTTGTTTCTTTGTTTCTTTCTTTCTTTCTTTCTTTCTTTCTAACCAAATCCTTATGAAAATTTCTCTTAATAATAATTTTAAAATAATTCAGCAAACAATGTTATTTTATTTAATTTATGGTAATTAGATTTTTGGTACCATTGATCAATTCCTGTGCATCTTAAAAATGGCAATTAATTATTGTCACTATTGATTCTCAGCCTTTTGGTTGAGATCAAAGTGTAGTATCTGTTCTAATCAACTTAACCTGATTTACTCCCTTCTTCTTTCTTCCCTACTCTCTTTCATTTTCTCACAGGCACAAACAATATTTTTTCCCCCGCTTCCACACCATCAAGACACAGAATAGTCCATTATTTATGAGGTATTGACAGGACATAACAGTCATGCTAACTAACGAAGAGAAGGACAAAAACAGTTATATAAGAAATTATGCAATTTCCTGTCAAGGAATGTTCAAGAAAAATGGGATCAACTTTAGCACAATTCTTAATATATAAAAGCGCCTATGCATGTTTTCTAAAAACTAAAACACTCGACCACATTTTTTGATCAATCAGGTGTACAAAAAATATGTGGTCGCTTCCTAAGAAATTTGTAGAACTAACGTGCATGTGTGTGATCCCATCAGAACATTTAAATAATGGGGATATTTTCAAACCACTTCAGAACAGTTTACTTGTCCAGCAAGATGAATACAACTGTGTCTCACTGCAGCTCACTCATTTGACCACTGAATGAACAGTATCAAATTATGATTCTCAACTTAGCGATAATGCTTTTAACACCACACTGCTGCTGATATTTCTCTATAACTTTAAAGAAAAACAAAACAGGAACAATTAATTTTTGTTCTCAGATATTTCTCTAAGCTCTTGTGTTGTAAAAAGAAAAGGAAATAAAATCTTCTATATTTTTAGCACTCATGTTAATTGTTTTCTATTAACATTAGTACCACTACAATTATAATAGGATTCCTCAATGCAGTTTTGAAGAGAGAGGAATGAAAACCGGTCAGCTGTCCATTTTATTCCTCTTTTCTTTTTTTGAATTATCATTTACAGTAATAATATTTTTTCTTCTTTCTTCCATTAAGTTTGTTTTAATAGCAATAATCAAATAATCAAAATTTATATTTATTAAGTTTTCCTGTGATTGCATTCTGATTAAACAATTGGGGACCATTATAAAAATAAATTTTTCTATCTCTCTCATATAGTATATAATAAATATAACTTTCTTTTTCAATATTAGATATTCTGGTTTTATTTTTACTATCCTACCCACTATTTTTTTATTAATTGTCAATTATAATGATTGTATATTTTTTCCCTTTCTTTTAATTTTAATAAATATATCTGCCTTTGAATCAACAATTAATTTCTGGACTTCCAAGAAGATCATTAATTAATTATCATCACTTTTATGTACATTTATTAATTTTTTATTTGCTTCTGTTTGATTAAACAGTCATTGTCGTCATCCATGGTGGAGGTGGCATCTGTCCGTCTTGAGAGACGATGGAGTGGCTCTGAAGATGCTAGGCTATGGAGATACATTGCATCCTCTCCAGTGCGCCACAAGCCTGGGTGGGATGTATGGAGAACTAGGGTTGCCCGGACGTCTAGTTCCCTCTCGGCCTTGCTAATAGAGTCCAAAGGAAAGGATGAACCAATACAGTTTGGTACCAGCATGGCTGCAGGAGTTGCCAGAAGGTAGCACAGAGTGCCGTCCATCCGCCTTAGGGGCTCCACTCCGGATTTGTGTAGGGTTTACTCCTTACCCTTTTCTTCTCCCAAAGATTTCCACAAGGCAGTGGAGCTATTTAACCCATAGCTGGGGTTTGGTTCATGGGCACCAGGGCATATCCACACACTGGTGGGCCTGCATGCTGCATGTTAAGGGGGTCAAACTCCTTCCCCGTCCCCTGTTGTTTAGCGCGAGTCCATATGGTGCTCAGTTGCCATGTGTTGCCACAAGGAGGCGCTACATAGGGCTTGCTGATGGAGAGGCTATATACTAGCAGGGGACTTATGCACTAGGCTCCCCTTTTCACATTGCTGCTAGCCAGTGGTGGTAGCTGAAAGCAAGAAACGACAAGCACTACCACTACAGACTACCACATTAGATGCATCACAACAGCCAATGAGACAAACAATCATAAATTACCTTAAAAATAAATGTTTCTATCTCTTGATAATAATAATGAATATATCTTTGTTATACATTATTACATATTTTTGTTCATTTTTTTGTACACTCAATATTTTAAATAATATATTAACTCAGACCTTTCCAAACTGAAACATTTTGCATATTGTATTTTCCAGCTAACATGACGTTATGGCTTGGAAGATGCAACCTAATATTGGAAAGAAATTTCTAAGAAAAGAAATTCCTTCTCATACAACAACACATTCACCATGCATCCCTCACATTCTGATGCCAAGTATTGTTTACATTAATCTCTCATCTAATTTTGTTTGTATGGCAATGACATACTAATTGGTGGTTGGTAAATATACATCTTTCATTGTCCAAGGGTGGTTTTATTTTCATAAAAATAAATTAAAAATTTAAAAACTATGCATGTAAAAATATAAAACACTCAAAGAAATTTTATTCATCCTCAAACTCGTCACTGCTGGATTCATGTAAAAATCATAAACTATCATCTGCAGAGTCATCTCTACTGTCAGTCATGTACAAGAAATGATCCTCACTACCATCCACCACTCTAGTAAACAGATTATGTTTAAGCTTGTGGTTCAACTTCAGGAAGGTTTATAGTCTTGGAAATACTTGTAACAGCTAAGTACTGAGGTTGCATCATATAAAAAGCTGAATTAGATAGCTAACATTATAGTGTAATGACTCAATATAGAAATCCACATCCCTCTCAGTCAAGCCAATTAGATGACCATCCAAGCTTACTTTAGGGTACTTTTTAGGAAAAAAATTGCGTCTTGTAATACAGAAAATACAGTAATTCATTCTATAATTATTAAGTAAAATTTTCACTGAATTATTTGTATCTATAGACATTTTAAAGTATATACTTGCTTCATTAATAAAACAAAATTAATGCATTGGTAAAAAGTGTATCATCAATTTAGAAAGCTTGGAAATCTCTGTATAAATTCATTAATTGCTCTCTATAATGGATTATAATCCATTGTGAAGTTTTTCTAACATTGTTTGTTTATAAAATGAATCATAATTCCTGTTTGTTAAAATCATAAAATAGATTTATGGATGAAAGTAGAAATAATATTTCTTTATACTCACTATATTTTCTTGTTAACAGATCCACCTCAAGGAAAGCCAAGAATCATTTTGTCCCAATCTGGAATATGTGCAGGGAAATCTACAGAAATTAAATGTGAATGGAAAGGTGGTAATCCTGAAGCTACTGTAGAACTATCATGTCTTTCTGAAGTCAAAAAAGGACAAAGTTCTGTTAGCATAAAAAAAAATGTGACTCAAGATATGAGTCAATTTTGTATTTGTAAAGGAACACATATTGTTAAAGAAGATAATGTGACTGAAGAACTGGATATTCAGTGTAAGTAGATGATTCTAATTTATAAAATATCTTTTAATTTGCTTCAAAAATGGTTAAAAATAATTAATGATTCACTGATGAAATTCTTTTGTCATATTTTAATCAACAGTTGCATTGTAATTCAACCTAATCTAATTCTAAAATTGATAAATTAATCACTTCCTCAATATGGTAAATGGAAAGGTAATAATCCTGAAGTTATTTTAATTTTATTGTTTTATCTGAAATCAGACAAGGACAAAGTTCTGTTAGTGTTAAAAAACGAGTGTCTTAAGAAAAGGATGAACACTTCAGGCTTGAGCAATATTATCGACAGATATTGTATTTGTTAAAATGATTTTAAAATTGAATGATTCACTGAATTAAATATTTTTGCCTTATTTTAACCAAAAGTTGCATTGTGATTCAACTTAATCCACTTCTAAAATTCAGAAACTCGTCACTTCCTAAATATGGCAAATGGAAAGGTGGTAATTATTAAAGGTATTTTAATTTTATCATGATTTGTTTGAACTCAGGCAAGTTCAAAGTTTTGTTCCCATCAAAAATAGAGTATGTTAAGAAAAAGAAATTTGAATTTGTAATTTGTATTCATATTAAAATAGATGATTCAACCAGAAAACGTCTCAATATTTATTGACAGTGAATGATTTTAATTTCAAAATAACTTTCTGTTACACTCAAATAATGATTTAAAATGAATGATTCATTTAATTAATTTTATTTGAGCTTGTTTAACACATCTAGCACCATTTGATATTAATCAATGTTTTTGTGACTTTATCTGTTCAAAATTTAAACACATTATGTAATGCCAATCTTTGTGAAATTCATACCTTGTATTATGTTTTGTGTTATACATTTGTTAATAATAACAAATACTTAATTTCATTTTCATTATATCTTAATTTGGAAATTTATTTACAGGTTTGATTTAAAAACTACATAATCATTGTATATCCTCCCCCCACCCTGCATGGCCTTGTGACTTATTGTTCTTGTGGTTAGTATTGGTGTTTGTTTAATGATATAACAAATCCCATTTATATATAAATTTTAAGAAGATAACAAAATTATCTTGCTGACATCATTTAAATCTTATTTTGTGTTATTCTTATTCATTGGTAATCATCATATAATAATTGTGATTATCACTTCCTTTGTTAGTCCACACAACTGTTATACCCTTCCAATAAATTATGAATAATGGACTAATCTGTTTTGATCATAGGGACAAAAGACTTATCAGACTTGGTTTCAGTGAAAAAAGAATGATAGATTTATGATATTCTTACTCATTTGTGATCATCATATAAAAATATACAATGTTTCAGAGGATATCAATAGATGATGAATAAATTTAAATACTGTTGACTTAATCATCCACACCCAGTAATATCTTGTGTCTTAGTTGCTTCAATTGCCTTGCTTCGGATTAACTTAATTAAAAACAAAACAAAAAAACTACCATGTGACATTCTGCAACCTTTTCTTGATATCTTTTTATATATCTGTCCAAACGTAATAAGAGACAAATATTACTTGAATTACTAAGCAGATGGTAACAGACCATATTTAGATACCATTCTTGATCTAACAGGTCTGCTCTTAATATGTAGTATGGTCTTCTTGATGCTTTTCTGGGGAAATCATGTCTTCTTTTGGTTGCAAGTTTTTTTTATTTTTGGCATCTATTATATTCTGAAACCATTTTTTCAATATCTTTGTATATTCCTGCCCAGTACACTGCAGATTTTGTTCCCAGTTTGCATTTTTCTATTCCTCACCTTCCTTGGTGGATTTTCCTGAAGGATTCCTGTTTGTAATGTTCTGGATAATAACATGTGTTCCTGCTAACAAATCAACATTCTCTGATGAGATGTCATCTTTGATAGACCAGTACTGTTGTATCATAGCTTGTATCTGGTGCTGTTTTATTAGTCACCCTTGTATAATAGACTGTGAGAGTATCTGTAGCACTTGGTCTTTATTGGTCTGGTTTATAAGCTGCTCTAGCTTATTGCTTATATTGGTTTTCCTTCTTATTCTAATGCTGCCTGTAGATCTATTATAGATGCATCTACCTGTAACACTACTGGCTTGTTTTTGCAGAGCTCTATTTCTCATATAATTATTTCTTTTAGTTCATCAAAGTGTTTCTCTTGGGCTGCCATCTATTGGAATTCCACATCATCCTTTATCAGTTTTCTAAGGCTTTCTACAAAGTCTGACATCTTTGAAGTGAATGAGTTCATGTACTGAATCATGCCAAGAAAACTTGGCAGTTTTTTTTTATGTTTTGGTGATTTCATTTTGATTATGGTTTTAATTTTTTCTGAGTTTAGCTTTATTCCAGTGAGCTTTTATATCATTCCAAAGAACTGAGATTCTTCCACTTTGATGACACATTTCTGAGCATTTAACTTGATACCAGCTTTCCTTGTATTTTTGATTGCCTTATGAAAGTGGAGGCCATGGTCTCCTTCATCTTTGCCATGGATTTGTATGAAGTCTACAATTCCCATGGCAACTCTACATTTTCTGTAGGTTTCGTCTATCTTTTGTTGGAAGATATCTTGAATGACTTTGAGGATTTAAGATCCTTTAAGATCCTGGATTTATTCAACTACTCAATGTGTAGTGAATAAGAAGATATTCCCAAAGACCGTGGATGTATTCAACTATAGATCTATAGAGAATAAGTGAATATTATACCAAAAGAAATCATCCCAATTTTATCTTGGATGTAATTTGATTACTAGAGGGGAAATGAAATACAAATACTATTCTGGAGTCTTATATCTCAGAAGGTAGAAAGAAGAACTACCACCTTTTTTTTGGACATTTTAAAGATATTCTGTCTGTTTGCCATTATGAACATTTGAATAAAAAATTCCTGAATTACAAATACTTGACTTAAGACCTGGCATCAGATAAGTGTTGCTTATTGATTTTATATCTGCTTTCCCATACACTTTTCATATACTGTTGTTTTTTATTATTTAAAATTGTTTTACATTATGAAATGGACAAAGTTCGACAATTATTTAAGACATTTTTTTATGTTTATACATTCTTTTTACGGATACAAATATTTAAGTAAATTCTCTGTTTATAATAAACAGTATTAACAACATTTACCAGCCTGAATGTCCAAGAAATTTTCATAGAAAATATGTTTCCTCCGAGAGGAATCGAACCTGTATCCTATACAGAACTGTCATTTAGCCTGACCTGCCTTAACCGATTGCACCAAAGAGAAGCGTTCGGTTAGCAAGGTCAATTTTACTGTTTTTAAACACAATTCTCCATGATTTTCTCTCATTCATTCATGTCTGCTCAATGTGTATCCAAATGTAAACAAATGACGTCATACATTATGAAATGAACAAAGTCTGACAATTATTTAAGACATTTTTTTATGTTTATACGTTCTTTTTATATTTATGTCTTAAATACAGGTTCAATTCTTAAATAAAATTCTTTACAAATGTTCATGCTGTATTTGTTGCTCATTGCCATCTGTGTCAGGTGTTCCTATTTAAGCAAACCTATCTTTTATTTTTTTAAACTTAGGTTTCATATCTCTCTATGTTGCAAATTTGGTACACAATATACGTCTGATGAAGGCTGGAGGGCACAGCAGCCTAAACATTGTGATAACTACAACAAAATGATGACAGCAGTCTGAATATAAATAGTGAAAATAATGTTATCTTCTGTTGAACATGCAAGATATTTTGAGTTGTCTTTTTTTTGAATGAAGATGAACATATGCATCTATCTATTTGTTATATAACTTTATGCAGACTTTTTTTTCTGCTAATAATTTAAGTCACTCTCTAGCATATCTTTCCCTTTATCGATGAAAATATCACATAATTTTCTATTCTTTTTTTTACAGATCCTCCAAATAAAGTAACAATTGCTCAGACATCATATCTTGAAGGTCAAACTACCTCACTAATTTGTGAGGCATCAGGTGGTAATCCTGAAGTTTACAGTTACACATGGTCACCTGGCAAATATCCTCCTTCAAATGTGATTAAAACACATTTGTCTCGAACCTTGAACAAAAAAACAGTTACTTGCTATGCGCATCATAAATGTAAGGGAGGTAATCCTGTATCTTCAACCATAAAACTCAATGTAGAATGTAAGTTTTTTTGGTCTTTTTTGGCAAATTTTATTTGTTTTAACATTGATATTTTGTATGAAGCAAAATTATTTGAATACAAAATTTATAATTATTCATTCTTAATGCCTTTCATTTCAGAAAATATTGGTTAATTTTGTGCTTTTTATTTTTTAATTCATTATTTTCTTCTCTGAAAGCTGAGCAAAAAATAAACAAAAATAGCTTTACATGTTTGTTTTTCTGTTATTCCTAAACAAGACTTTAAATTTAAAACTTTAAAGTTAAAATTTTAATCATGCATAAAACCTTCTCTGCTACTTATGTATGTGTGTGTGTTTATGTGTGTGTGTAGGTTTGCACACTTCTAAATACCTATAAGATGGTTTTTCAATACATGAAAGCTGACTGGGACAGCTTCAGAACTTATACAGCAGATGCTTCTCACTTGTAAATGCTGCTTGTGTACTATGTTGAAGAGATTAATGTGGCTGCATGTTGAAGAGCATTTAACATTTATACATTATTGAATCAAGGAAAAACAAATAGAAAACGATTTTTGTTTCAACAATAAAATATATATTAAAATCAACAAATACAAAACAATTTTTGTAATGTGTGAATATTAAAGAAAAGAAAGTAATTTCCCTTCATCTGTTAGCTTGAATAAGATAAAATGTAATTAAGGATGTTTCTTGAATAGAATGTTCAAAGTTCTATGTTGAAATAGAATGTTGCATTCAGAAATACATACAGTTAATTCAGTTGTGTGTTAATTGTATAACTAACAGAGTGTTGGTTTGTAACTTGGCTTGTTCACAGAAAATGGATGGTGAAATGTAATTCAAGTTCTGTGTCTGTGTGTGTGCAGTGAGTAGAATAAATAGTCTGTGTAGACACGTGTGAGTTGCTGAATTCTACTGTCTATTTTTGGAACAAAACATTGCTTTTATAACTATTGGTAGGATCCAGGAAACAAAGGCGGGAGAAATTGAATGAACACAGAAAATATATGATTGGATGAAAAATTAACCAATTGGTGATTTTCTAACAAAAGCATGTTTGTGAAATTCATGGCAGAAAAAATTCAGTGTGGTGACTGCGATTAGTAAATTGTCCTGTGGTAAACAGTATTTATTATTTAACCAATCACAGTTGAGAAAAATGTAGGTGTGACAAACATAGTAGTAGTCACTACACACTCAGTCTTCTTCAAACATACTGCCTCCATAAGAATGGATCATTTCTGGAATTGAGAGTTTTATACCCCAGAAAAAATTCCAGAAAAACTGAACAGTCAGCCTTGAATGTGCTGAAGACATAGCTCACCATAACCACCACTACAATATCAATCACAGAGAATGGCATAGAAGGATACTTGCTGCATTCAGAACTGCCTGTAATCATTGCAAGAGAGTTCTAGGAAATGCAAAGTGTAGCAATGCACAAAGCAGTCCAGGCCAAGGAGGTCAAAAGCAAACAATTTGGAACCTGGGAGTTCTGGAAGATCTCCAACCAAATTTTAAATGCAGTGTCAGTGTGTACCATTAGAAATGGCCCTCAGGTCATTTCATACTTATCAAATAAAGTAAAGCTCTTTGCTATGATTGTTGCTTCTGTCTCAACACTAGATGACAATGACCATTCCCTTGCTGGTTTCCTCCATCTCACTGAGCACAATTGCAGTAATATTTTTATCACAGACCAAGTAGTCTAAAGATATATAAAAAGTCTTAACCCTAAAAAGGTTAGTAATCCAGATAAAATCCCAATGGTTATTATTAAGAATATTAACCCTGATTTATCCCCAATCTTAGCAAAATTATTTCACTGCCTTCCTTAGTCTGTGGAAGATGTCAAGCGTATTCCCTGTTTTCAAGTAAGTAGATGAGTGTTCACCTCTGTTTCAGTATAGACACATCAGCCTTCCCAGTGTCTTTAGCAAACTTTTCGATGCCATGATCAACAAAAATTTTGTTGATCACAACAGTACGGATTTCAATCAGCTTGGCCGATTGCTGATAGCTTAAATGACATTACTCACAAAATCAGTGAGGTACTACAAAAAAAATACATTTCAAGGACGATAACATTAGATATTTCAAAAGCCTTTCACAAGGTGCAGTATTGAGGGCTATGGCACAAGCTCTCTAGCTATGGAATCATTGAAAGAGTTTTCTCAGTTGTCAAGATCTTCTTAATGGGTCCTTGAAGGTGCTTGTTAATAACCAGTCCTTAGATGTAGAGGGTGCGATGGATCAACTGTCGTCTAAATTACACAAAAATGAAAATAACAGATATTTTAACAGATATATTTATCTAAATTACACAAAAATATCTTGGAATTTTAAAGAGTAAACTTTATTCAATAAAAATGCCATTGGCTCAACCATGGCCTCCAGACTACTTCGGATGTGGTCACAGAAATTGTCTGACAGCCATGATTGAGTTCTGCTGCTTCTGTCATAGTGCAGATTTTCTCCCCAACTATTGGTTGAATAGCAGGACAGACTGGATCCTATAGCCTTGGTTAGCAACCAGTCTATCACAGAAAGAAATGGCAACCTGCTGCTGGAAAATCTTCTACTTAGCCATGAATTGAAAGAGACATGATCACTCAAGCATGTATTGTGTATGACACTTAACTGACTGAGTTGGCAGAAAGTAAAAAGATAAAAAACAGTTCCAGAGGCAAGAAGCATTAGAGAAGAAACTATTACAATAGTACTTATGGTTACATTTAGAAATTTCATATATAAAATGATGAAACCTAGCTACCAATCTAGTACTATGATTAAACTCATGAATTTGAGGTATCAAAGAGGAAAGCTCATCAGAACAATTGCCATGAAAATATATTTAAAAAAATAGCAGTAGCTATATTATGGGGGTGGGAATTTTCTTGTTCCATTCTCCTGTTTTTCCTTAATTAATTTCTATTAGAAACTAGTAGCATGGCCCGGTGTTGCCCATGCTTGATACAAAAATCACACAACTCATACAGAAATCACTATCACTTGACTTAAAATATTTTTGTCTTTCCTTAAAGGAGTACCCTTTGCCGTGCTGATGTTGCTACATGCCTTACTTCTTGTCTATCTTACACTGCAAATTTTTTCTAAGCTCTATACTAAACATTAAATCTGTTACGAAAAAAGAACTAAACAAAATGAACACAAAACGATCAGCTTTGAAAAAGGACTTGTAACTGGAAAAACCAAATGAAAAAAGAATGTTAACAACAAATACTTTTTCACACCCAACCCAGTTCTGCGGAATCAGAATCAACGTTAAGTTTAAGCAAGCAAATGAGCCAATTGGAGTAAAGTGCCATGCAGATTTAAATTTTTCCCACTTGTGACGAATGCAGCTACTGAATTTTTTTGCATGTTAGCATGCTAGTTAACATTCATGTCAGTCAGCTGTTGGCTCTCATGCTGGCCAATAGAATCTTCCTGCCTATTCGTGGCAGCCAGCTATATGCTCTCACTCTGGCCAGTAGAAAATAGCTGCAAACTATATGAAAACTGTCACAGAAGCATGAAAAATCAATTATTTCCACTATCGATAGGAGTTGGGAAATGCAAAGTTGGTCTTGGCCTTTCTGCTAACTTAGAGCATGTGCATGTAAATTTTGGTGAAAACCCATCGAAAATTGCGGCCGTGCATTCGTTACACACACACACACAGACACACACATCCTGTCTTTTATAGATAGAGATAATCCTTACCTCCAACTAGATCCATGTTATACTACTTATTCAAGGTTTCTTTCTGATTTACAAATACATTTCACCATACATATCTGTTGGATGTAAGTACTAAGAAAGAAAAACACAAAATAATTTTTTTTTTCACACAGTTGCTCTGAACATCATATCTGGTCCACAAAACAGATCCCTGAAAAAATACAAAAATATAATGGTCAATCACAACCATTCCCACCAAAAAAAAAGGATTTACCTGGGAGCCTGCACCTATTATAACAAAGATATAAGAAAGACACTCATGGCTAACAGTTCAACTTCAACACATGGCCATTGGTCTATCAAAAACCTCACAGGTATCAATTTCAAACATAAAAAAGGTGTACATCAAACCCACCAACAACACCTACTTAACTTCATAAATCGATTCCATACAATCTCCTGACTCCAACTGTAACCTCAGTCAACCAACCCATAAAAATCAGACAACTTCTGGCACTACCAACAACACCCTTATGCCTAATTGCTTTGCTTACCAACAACAACTAAGGAACCACATAGGAACAATTTCTGCCACCTTTCACACAACTATGTATATATTCTGAATTTTGACCATTACACATTGTTAAAATTTTAATCCTAGTTTGTTCCTTAGAGAATATTAACATAAAATTCAGTTTTCAAAAACCTTCTGAACTTTTCCATTTCATTCATAAATCTCAAGATGATCTTTATCCTTTATTTATATTTTCAGATTATCCCATCATAAATACAATTGATAGTATGACAGTGATTGAAAATCAAACAAATGAATTTAGTTGTCTGGCAGAAGGTAATCCCAAACCAACAATAACCTGGAAAATTAGAAACCAGATTTACAAGTCTAAGTTGTTGCAAGTTTCTTTTACTCATTCTAATGTAAGTAAAGTTCAATGCATTGCAACAGCTAACAGCTCCAAACATGGTATTTTGAAAAGTTCTAAAAACATTTCCATTTTTGTTACATGTAAGTATTTTTGTATCAAATTAAATGCTATTATTTTTTTTATATTAGTCAAGATAGAATGACAGAGGTCAGCTGATTGGTCAAAGAAAAAGGTCAGATAATTTTGTAAAATTAAAATAGAGAAAGTGATGAAGAAAATTTATTTACTTTCTAATCACCTGTGGGAAAATTAAATAAAATCAATAAATAAAATAATAATAATGAAAAAAAAAAAAAAAAGAAAATGAAATACATTTTTCCATAATGCTAGTAATAAAGGATCCAGAAATTTTCTCACCCCAACTTTGTTTTACCAAAAATGCCTATTAGGTTGCACTGTTTAAGTTTTAAAAGGACAGCCATTTCCTTCCTCTTTCTCTTCCTCCCTCTTGCTCCAAGCACCCAATCCCTTAAGATTTGAATATGTTTTTCCCACATAAATGTTTTACTCACCATAAAATCATTTTTATTCAACAAATTTTGAAAAGACAATCTTATTAACAATTTAATGGTCTGCACATATTCATTCCTTTGTATTTGTGTGTTTGAAATGGGTTTAATTTATAATTTTTATTCCATTCTTAAAAATATATTCATATTTTTTATTCAGAAAGTCTTTTCTCATTCCAGATTCACCAGTAATTACTATTCGTCATAATGTCACCAACTTACAACAAAAAGCCCAGATCAATTGCACAGCTCATGCAAATCCCAATAATATACAATACAGAATGGTTCAAAAATGGGGGACAATAATCAAAAAAGATATTCCAAAGAACCATGTGACTATCCAAAATATTTCTTTCCAAGACATGGGAACCTGGATATGCCTCGCAAGCAATGATATACCTAAAAAGAACTATTATAGTGAGAAATCTACTGAAATTAAATTAAATGGTCAGTATATATAACCTTGGTTTGATAATTATTTGTCTCAGTGTTTTATGTTAACATTCTCTGTTACACAATGCAAGTCCATCATCGTTGGCTCCCAGTTGTGTCCGAGTATCAGGTTCTGTCAATCCTTCATGTCCTAGCTTCATGGTTGATGTTAATGTTTGACATGACTTGCGAGGCCCAGTCGGTGGGGGAATAGTCACGGACAGTGCTCACAGGGGAGGGGAGGAGGAGGACGGGGTCATTCACAGCGCTCTCTTTTTCTTCATCACCTTGCCTTTTCATTCTCCCTTCTCCTTTCCTCAAAGTCCGCAATGCCATTGCATATTGATCTCCTCCACGTCATTCGGTCCCTGGCAGTTTCTTCCCACAAGGACGAGCTGATGTTGGTAAGTGTCAGAGTGCACTTTAGTTGGTCCTTGTAGCGCATTTTAGGTGCTTCTCATGGTCTGATCCCAATGGCCAGCTCGCCATATAGGATTTTCTTGGGAAGCCTAGAAGGATCCATCCTGTGGATGTGTCCTGCCCAGCAGCTCCATACTTGAAGATTAATTCACTAACTTTAGTAGTTAGCTTTCTTATAATGTTGGTAATTTCATGTGATTTGTACTGACATTTAGTATTATTTAGTATAATGAAAAAACTTATCCAAACTTATCCACTTATGTATGGATGTGTGTCTTACTATGACTGGCTCTAGTATATAGCTTCTTTTTCAATTTCTTCAAACCAAGTGTCACTTATTCCTTGTTTATTTCCTGTTTGTTACATAATGCAATTCTATACTTGCAGATTAATTCACTATCTTTTGTATTTATCTCTCCCATGATGATAGTAATATTTTGTGTACATTGAGTCAATTGCTTCTTCCACCGCAAGGAAATTTTTCTCTCCGGAATTGATACTTCAAATATACAAAACAACCATTCGCCCATGCATGGAGTATTGCTGCCATATATAGTCTGGGGCACCTTCTGTTTACCTCGGAGTTCTTGACAAGATCCAGAGACGGATATGTAATATAATTGGCTCTGATCTGGTGTCTCATCTACAGTCATTCTCTCACAGACGCGCCGTCGCCTCTCTCTGTCTTTTCTACAAATACTTTCATGGTAATTGCTCCGATGAGCAGCTTTCACTGGTTCCCAGACTCCATGAATTCAAGCGCCTGGCATCCCGCTCCCACCCTTACACTGTAGAAACTTTTAAATGTAGCAGTCTCTTCTACTCCAATAGCTTCATACTTCACACCTCTCACCTGTGGAACACCCTTCCCTATTACTGTTTCCCTGAGAGCTATAATCTCCAACTATTCAAATGTAATGTCAATCAACATCTCCAATTACCTTGATCTATCCACTATCCCTCTCCTCATCCTTTCTTCTATCACTCTTATCTGCTCTTGCTCCAAATCTTCTGCAACCCCCTGCATCCTAGTGGCTTCACGCCGTGCTCAGGGCATAATGCTTGAAAAAAACAAAAAATAATATATGCTGGAAATCTTATCTAATTCTTCTAACAATGTGTTTCTTACTCCACTGACTCAACTGATTAGCTTCCTTTTCAATTCCTGTAGAAGAATTCTGCCAGTACCACAAATCACTTCTTTTCATGTCTGGCTGAGTCACTAGAAATGCAACAAAAATTGTTCTTTTTTTAAAACTATTATTTATTCCCCCTTGATTCCATGATATTTCAGGCACTCCAAAATATGTGGCAGACAAGCTCAAATAAATATTTGTTGTTTTTTGTCTACATTGAGCTCTATTAATTAGTGATGAATAAGTACCAATAAATACCAAAAAGTGATGAAGCTAAAGGATTTACTCCTTGGTTGATATGTTTAGGATTTATAAAAGAATTTTATATTTATAAAACTTTTAACTTTTAATGTAGCTTTTCTAATTTCTGAGGTTTGTTACTTTCAATCTGCCATTAAATTCTATCGAACATATTTAGTCATTTGTTTTGTTTTTAACTTTTGAGTTCTTTTAGTTTTATTTTTAAGTAATTAATGTCCATGAGTATAATTTGTAGAATTACACATTCATCATATAAATATATTATCAGAGGATAAAAATTAACATTGGGTTTTCAATATAGAACTATAGGGCTGTTTATAAGTACTTAGATTATAGGTATATCACCAAATAAATTACTAAATAACCCCAAATATTTAGTACTACACTATGTAAGTGTATGAAACTAAAATAATCAATTAGAAAAAAAAATTAAAAGTTAAATAATAAAAATACTTTAAAATATAGAGAAGAACAAGAAGGTTAGATTATAAAAAAAGTTAAATAAACATAGCATACTTCCATGATGCACCAGAACAGGCCACTAATTGAAACAAAATCAAATTCTCTCTCTCTTAGTTTTCAATGACAAAAGTAGGCAAGATTGTAGCTTGTTTGAACACATCCCATGGAAATAGCCATAGAGTAGCATGAGCCTTGCAGTGTGGAAAGGTGTTGTAGCGTTTAATCATGTCTTTCATTTCACTAGACTCCAAACTATGAAGAGGCATAACTGTCATTACTTTTTGCTTGCCTTCCATTGACCAGTTGAAGCAACACTCTTCCTAAAAGTAGGAATTTTCAAGAGATATTTCTATGCTCAGTTCTGTTGGTGCGTCTATTTGCATCACTCAATTCTCATAACAATATTTTGATGTCACCTAAACTACCTTTCTGAAGAAATGCTCCTTCTAAGTGTAGTCAGTATCTTTTTTTTATTCAAATGTTCAAACCAGAGGTTTCATTATTAAAATTTGGCCATATTGTTTTCATAACTGACATTCTTTAAATATCACAAACACTTATTTTATGATGTCGATAAACACTCATTTCCAATTTTGTAATGTCAACAAATATGCAGTGTCACTTTTGTAATGCTCGTCGTAGTAGAGACTTTGTAATCACAGATACAACTATAGTAACACCGTTGAGCAATACTGGTGTCAGATGCTTTTTGAATAACACTTGCACTAATAGTACTTGCTCGATAATACTTGCTCAAATAGTAAGCACTGAATAGTGATCAAAATATTAATCCATATAGTGATCACTTATATGCTACACTAATTCCCATATATACATTTCCTTTACCATCACGTGATCTACTTATTCAAAATGGGATCGCCTGTGTTTGCTCCCTGGTGATTTGTGTTCAAACTCCAGTGTCAACAGTGACACTTTATTCCTATATAACACAGTTATAAGATTTAACTTTTACTGAATCCAGTAATATTACTATATATTTTAAATGCATTTTGAAATTATTAATTTTTAAATTGTATAGGTTTTTGTTATAAAAATAAGATTCATTCTTTTCTGCATGATAATATATGTTATTTCATTATTGTAAATATTTCTCTTTTACAGTTGCAGCACATTTTCAAGGTAATAAAAATGAAACTGCAAATGTTGGATCTGAGAAACTTTTGAAAATCTGTTTTTATTGCTATCCTGAAGCTACTCAAATGATATGGTACAAAGGGAATGAGGAAATGCCATTTGATACAATTTTTTACATCCCTGCAAAAGAGGGGTTATTTCCTTTTCCTGGCAAGTGCAGCATTTTGGAACTGAAAATAAATGAGAAAATAGTCCAGATTTATTCTTTAAAAGTTATCAATCTGGTTGGCCAAAGGACTTTTGAATTGACTTTAGGTCAGTATGAAAACTTTTACCAAATACAAAAGTGGTATATATTTCTGATCCAATTAAAAGTCATTTGAAAAATTAGATTGTAAAATAGTTTTAAAATGTCTAAATAAATATTACTATTGATTTATGAATTTTACTCTCAATGAATATTAAGCAACTCTTCTGGAAACCATTTTGGTGATTATATTACATTTATCATTTTCTGCTTTTATAATGGAAATATTCATGTGAATTATACATTGAAACAAGCAGATAAAATAATAAATTTTACCTCTGACTACATGAGTTATAATTGACTGAAGCCATCTTCTCTTGTAAGACTTAAATCTTATTGGTAATAAAATCTGTCAACCCAAAACAAAATTAATAATCTCACCATAGTTAACAATTTAGTCCTACAGATCATTATAACATTTTCTGCTTTTATGATGGAAATACTCATATAAGTTCTGTGTTAAGAAAAGCATCCATTTTTTTTTTCATATCAATAATTTTATTCTCTGACTGCATAAATCCAAACTGACCCTAAACATCTTCTCTATTGAAATATTAGATTCCAATTTTATTGTCTGTAAAATATGTTATTATAGAGAAAATCAAAAAACTCTACAAGGGAGTAGAAGTTAACAATTTATTTTTTCAGAACTTTATTCCTATAGTAAGTTTGATTGTCAACCCAAGCAAAACTAAAAATTATTTACACTATTTACATTATTCAGACTGTTGTCCTCATTTTTGTTGCCATATTCACAACATTTTTGCTGTTGTACACTCTGCTGTCTTCACTTGATTGGAATTTCAAACTGAACCCTTTATTTCATTCATCGGAGTAGATTGTTCTAGCTACACATGATATGAATTTTCCGGATGTCTCAGTTATCTCCCTTTAACTTGACTATCTAACTTTTGTTCACCTCAGCTGTAGCCAAGTAATAAACTCACAACTAAAAAACTAAAACTCCCACCATGGAGTAGCAGTTAACAATTTAGTCTCACAGATCATTATGACGTTTATTACTCAAACTTCAAAAATCATTCATAATTAAATTTATTTTTGAAAAGGAGAAATTACGGTAAGAAAAGAGTACGTGTGTGTGTGTGTATATACATATATATATATATATATATATATATGTATGTATGTATGTATAAAGATAATGTCTCAAGCAATCAGTCCAAATAGCAGTCAGTGAGAGTGAGAATCTACATGATAGTCTAAGTAGCAGCCAGATGTAATAGTCTGAGTCAAAGTTAGTCAGAAATCTTTCTGTCTTATTGTGCAAAAACAGTCATCATAAGAAGAAACTGAACTAAAGAAAAGAAATCACTTCATCTGGAATGTAAAAAGTTTAGATTTACACTTCATCTGTTTTCTTTTCCTTTCTTTTTACTTTGTGACTAAGTTGAATATTTTTACAATTTCACCCTTCTACAATATAAATGACAACACACATTTGTCATTTACATTGTGTCATTTATATATCTGTTTTCTAAGATTTGAACTGAAATTAAAAGAAGTCATTGAAATGATAATACATTTACTTTTCTTCACATTTTTTGGTTTCTTTTTTTGGAATTTTCTTATTTCATTGTCTTGTTAATTCTATTGTAACTTTTAACCTTTCATTATTCTTGTTTATGTCATTCCCAAGTACTCAGAAAATATAATCATGGCAATCTTCATTGCAGATCAGCCCCTTTCCTCTCATTTGTTGTATTGGCATCATCTTTTGGATTGCAAGTCCTGATGCATTCTCATTAAATTTCTTGCTTTCTCATCCAACTTTCTTTATTATTCTCTTCTGTTTAAGAAAAGTTTTTTCCAGGTATCTATTCTTTTCCTCAGTCTTCTGTTCATTTTATAATAATTTTCTTTTTCTTCTTATTTTGCATCAGATTCTTCTTAATTGAATCTGCTTCCATAATATTTGTGATTATTATTATTATTATTATTATTATTATTATTATTATTATTATTTTAAATGTTCAAAATGTAAAAATCATTTGAAATCATATTTTATCATATTTTATATAAATGATATTATTTTTTCCAAAACTTTTCCCAATATTTTCTTTTCTTTTTCCAGACACAGTGATTCCAAGTAATTCATCAACTGAGCCACCAATTTACATAATTGTATCTTCTGTGATTGCAGTAATTGTTGTTCTTCTTATTATTGGTGGAATTATTTGTTTCAAATTCCGAAAATCATCAAGTAAGTTAAATTTCTCTATGGTTATGTGAATATGTTTATGTCTATATATATAAAACTTTTGGCTAAAGTCATGATTAATCAATCAACTAAATTTATTTCTTCTCTGTTACTTACATGTATTATTTGTCACTACCGACACCTTGCACATGTTCCACAATAAGTAACCAATTCTATTCTTTTAAAAATTGTAAATCTGGTCACTTATTGTGCAACAAAAATAGTATTTGTGCTTTTTTATATTTAATTTATCGTGAGGGAAATTTCACTTTTCTTTTTTCAGACAAAACACAAAGCAACACGTGAGTAATAATGTCTTTCACAAACACTTTTATTTAATAAGCTTTTCTTCATGGATTACTGACAAAATCGCATTCACAAATTATCACAAAAAAATCAAAGACATTTGCAGATGTAATATAATTTTAAATGCAGTTAAATAGTGTGAATTTGTTGTAAGACTTGAAGATTCTGTGTGAACATAATTTTGGTTTTGTTTCTCTTCATTTGCAGTTTTACATTAAGAGTTTTCACATTTAGGTCATTTAGCATTTCTAGTAATTCATCTGGTGACTTTGAGAATTTTTTCCTATATATATATATATATATATATATATATATATATATATATGAATATGAATAAAAAAGAGACAGGAGTAAATACTATTCTTTGCCAACATGTTTCTTCCTCTGAGGAACTTTATCAAGGCAAATGTAGAATTTATTTCGTTGCACATGTTTATATACAAAAGCGAGAATGTCATTGCTTTATCAAGACTTTTAAATTTGAGAATGTTTATGAATGTTTATCAGGTGGTAGAAAGGTCAGTCAAATTATATGGAGGACACAAAGTGTCATAATTCAAAGTCTGGCCAAAAGTAAGCAAGTATAATCATGATTTTTTATTTTAATGAATACTGTTTAGATCTTAATTAGATTGTTATGATATGAGATTGACGTATGTGGTGTATATCTTCAAAAACATGAGGTGATGATGTTAACCATGTTCTTTTGATTTGTCAACATATTTGTAGTTGTATATGTTGACTTGGAAAAGTAGTAATTCTTTCAGAAAAGGTGAGATTGGGAAAAAATTATATTTTGATAAGATTCAATGACAGCATTCTTGATAATTTTCCTTCTGAGTAAATTACTTTCTCTTTGATGAGTTTCATATTTTTTAGATCAAAATTGTGGTCAAATTTATTTGTGTGTATAACTAGTGCCTTTGATCAATTGTTATGTATAAGACCCCTTTTGTGATCACAGATATGTTTTTTATTAAATTTCCTTAATGTATTGTGAAGAAGAGTTTTGGCAATTAATTTTATATATGCCTGCTTTTGAATTATCATTGCTATGGTTGTTTATAGTTCTGATCATATCCATAATGGTTTTAGAAGTGGTTGTGACTATATGGATATTGTTTAGATGGGATACGTTGTTTTGGATAGTGATTATTATGGAGTTAGTAGGTAGTATTATCTATGTTTTTGTTTAGTTTATTGCTGTGAATAATGCTGTTATCTTTGTTGTGGTTATGTATTTTATGTGCCTTTCTCTTTGTATTGTGGATGGAGTGATAAAGATATTGGAGATTTTTTTTTTGTGTCTTCTATGTGTGTTTTTACTTGGGGACTGCAGATTCTTAATGCTCTTGAGTAGAAACCTATAATTATAGCAGATTTAATCATATTAGAGTGGTGGGAATAAAAGTTGACCAGGTCATTCTTATTGGTAACTTTTCTGTAAATGTCAAATTTGAATCCGCTATTGTTTCTTTGTAACATGATATCTAGGGATGATATCTGTATTTTTCTATATAAACATGTACAGAAACATTGGCTTGATAAAGTCCCTCAAAGAACAAAACACATTGGCTAAGAATAGTTTTTCTTCTTGTCTTTTTTTATTCATTCTTTTTCTCTACAGATATGATTTATCTGAAAATAATTTACACACACACACACACACATATATTTGTGTGTGTGTAAAAATTCAGATATAAATAAAATATACCTGTAAAAAAAAAACACTGAATAAAGACAAAAATTTCTTTTTGTGCTCTGCGGTGTTTTATCAAGGTAAATGTAAGGTTTTATTTTGCAACAAGTATTTATAAACAGAAGTGAAGATATTATTTTAAAACTTAAATTTAAAGATTTAGAAAAGATAATAATATTTATACTTCACTTTATAAATACATTTTGCAAAATAAAATTCTTTCATTAACCAGGATAATATATATGTATTATTATAAATATTTATACCATTAATAAATACACATGATTTGTACAGTGCCTCTATTATAACGTCAAATGCTTTTGATGAGACTGAGAAGATATAACCCAGTAGCAGAACATGTTCCAGGGAAACTACTAGTCATACCAGATACACTATCAAGAAGTTCTTTATCTGACACTGATAGTAATACCAGCAAAGAAGTTGAAATAAACATAGACTCAGTCCAGTCTATCTATCTATCTATCTATCTATCTATCTATCTATCTATCTATCTATATAAAGAAATATAGTCTTAAGGTGTGCTATATTTATGGAATAAAATGCTCAATATCAGAGATAGATAAATAAAAACGAGCAATATAATTTGACCCAAATAAATAAACAAACGACTTCCGGTAAAATAACCGCCATAATAGAATACCCACAATGCACCACTAACCCGTATATATATAAATAATGAGAAAAATAACATATATATGTGGCCTGACGATTGCATATAGCATGAAACAGACTGTCGCCTCTAAGTGTTGACTTCTATGTTCACTTTTATATCTATATATATATATATATATACATATATATATCAGCAACACTGCCTAATTGTTCAAGTTTGATTATCTTATATAAAATTAATGGTCATTTTGCAACAGATCCCTGCAGTCACTCCTAAGTAAATATAACACAAATGTATACACCAGTTACATAAACAATACACAAAAAATTTATTTTACACTGCAGACTAACAAAAGCTTTTCTTATATAAAAGAGTTGACCACAATTACAATTACCAATCAGTTAGTATCCAGTTTTTTTAAAGATTAGTAAACGTTTTAAATATCTAATTAATGATAAATTCTTGAAATTCTTATTAGTTCATGTAAGGTATGATGCTTGAAAAGCTATGAATGTGTAAATAAGAAATCCGTTATGTAAAAGATCTTGATATTTTACTTTTAACAACTGTACCAGACAAAAAACAGAAGAATAATTTATCCAAATGTTTCCATACAAATTTAGAAACGACTACAGAGCTTAATTTGTATCAATAATTGAGCAATGTCAAAGTAAGTAAAGACAGAATTATTGTCAGTATAATAGAACATATGCAAAATCAACAACATCATAATTTGACATCATAATTTATTTCTTGTATCTTTTATTATTCTATTTTTCATTGGTGCAACTAAAATACATTCAAATGTTGTCTTTGATATTTCAGCATTCCTATAAATAATTTGAGAATGTCAAATGGTAAGTCTTTATTTTTTAAATTTAATGAGAAAAAAATCTTTAATCATTAGCTTTCAATTAATGTTTTTCTTCTACCACAAATGTGAGTCAAATATATATATCTGTGTGTGTGTGTGTGTGTGTGCACATGTTCCTGTGCACACATGCACTCACACACGTGCACACAGACTCTTTGAAAGTAATGCTATTTATCCAATCACATGCACACAGATATGCTCTTAGAAAATAATACCTATTGTTTATTTCCAAGGAAAGTACAACAGATATGGGGAAAAACATAGAAAATCAAAAAGAAAGAGAAGAAATTAATGCCTTCTTAGCTTTGTACAAAAAGCAATTAAATACTTATTGGGGGGTTGACTCAGAGTTTTGTGATTCCTTCCTTGTCAGGATTCAGATAAGAATTATTGTAATCTTAGTTATTATAAAACGCAGATTATGTGTGTGTGTGTGTGTGTGTGTGTACACGTTTATATATTGGATCGGATTTCCTACATTTTTCAACCGATTTCAACAAAACTTCACAGGACTACGTAAAATTACCTAGCGGTGGTTCTGACAGCGCCAAAAACTGGAAAAACACAATTGTTTTTGCACGAAATCAATTTGAAAACACGATTAAGAGGCATCACAAGAATGAAAGGGGGACAACTCATATCGAGTTATACTTATTATAAAACCCAGGTTGTTTCTCTGTGTGTGTGTGTGTGTGTGTGTGTGTGTTTGTTTATATATGGGATCCGATTTCCTACATTTTTCAACCGATTTCAACAAAACTTCGCGTTTTTTTTTGGTAGGTAGTATTTCTTATTGTCTTGCACACTTTTTTCTTTATTTTTACATTCAGAATGATTTAAAAATTCCATTTACAAGACAACTGTTTCTAATAAAATTCTATTCAATCGATAGACTCATAACGATTGAAAACAATGTTTTTGTTTGAGTTTGGGTTTGGCCAATTCATAAAAAAAAATTGATGTGGGGCCAAAGTCGGGACCACAGAAGGAAAACACGGAACACGGATTAGATGTAAGAAAGATATATTAACAACAGGTTACAGAGATAATGTAAGCGGAGCTTACTATATGTTAGTGTCCAATACTGGTAGTCGTACGCGGCTCTCACTGTCTCTTTGTCGAGTGTTGTGTCGCATACTTAATATAGACCTGGAAGAGTCTATTGTGTAGGTAGTTCCGGTTTCACAATACCCCCCTACCAAGAGTTTTCTTTTTGAAAAAGAGAGAAAAAAATAAAACTGTTAATACTTTTTCCTCTTGGGATTTACGTCGAGCGGTTGAGTAAATTTCCTTTTCCTTCCTGAGCGTCGCACTTCAGGAGACACTTGGGGCATGTCGAGATCGAACTATAGATCTTGATGCATGAGCCACAGCTTTTCGTGAACCATCTGGCAGTTCATGTAAACTGCAAGCACCAATGCCGTACGAGCTTGCATCACTTGCGACTATGATGTCGAATTTTCGATTAAAAATGGGTGAGGGAGAGGTCGAAGTAAGAGTTTTCTTGATCTTCTCGAATGCGTCTTGGCATTCCGGGATCCATGACCATGGTTTATCCTTTTTTAAGAGTTGGTTGAGAGGCCCTCTCAAATTTTTCATGTTCTTAATGAACCCTTGGTAAAAGTTAGCTAGTCCGAGGAAGCTTTGTAACACTTGAACTTTATCTGGGGCCAGCATGTTTCTGATCGCGTTGGCTCTTTCTGGATCTGGCCGACGACCGTCTTTATTAATGATATGCCCTAAGTGTTTAATCTCTGGTAAGAAAAAGTCACACTTTGCCTCCTTAACCTTAAATCCGTATTCTTGTATCTTTTCGAATACGTTTATTGTATGGTTCCGGTGCTCTGCCGTAGTTTTACTAGTAACCAGTATATCATCCAAATAGGCTGTTGCGTAGTCAAGGTCGCCCAGCATGGCGTCCATGACCTGCTGGAAAATTGCAGGTGCAACCTTTACTCCAAAAGCCAGTCTGTCGTATTTGTACAACCCTCTATGGGTGTTTATGCAGAGCAATTTGGAACTTTCTTCTTCCACCTCTATCTGAAGGTATGCGTCGATTTTAGAAAAGATTTTTCCACCATTGAGTTTATTGAAAATTTCTTCAGGGCTTGTGAGAGGATAGTATTGATCTTGCAAGGCATTGTTTAACACTGTGGAAAAATCTGCGCATACTCGTATTTGATTGGACTTCTTTTTTACGTAGACCGTAAGTGCTGCCCACTCGCTGAAATCTGTTTTTGGCAGAATACCTGCTTGTTCGAGTCTATCTAACTCTTTGTTGATTTGCTCTAGAGCAGCGAAAGGGACATTCCGTTTCTTTTTGAATACCGGTTGTGCACCGTCCTTCACCTTGAACTTAGCTTTCATTTTAGTACATTTCCCAAGTACGCCAGGAAAAAACCTGGGGAAATTGTTGTTTGAGTTCCTTTTTGAGATTTACCAAACTGGACGTTGTACTTTGTATCTTGCGACAAAATGTACTCATTGGGCAATCCCAAAGACTGAATTTTTCTATCCAATCTGTTCCAAATAAGTCATCTGAAGTTTTCAATACATAGGCTTTGAGCTTTTTGGTAACTCCATTTAGTGTTACTGTAAGTATTACCAAACCTAAAATGTTAATCTTTTCGCCAGTTACGGATTTTGCTGTTTTATCCGTTTTTAATAAGGTCGGCTTGTTTAATTTTCGCCAAGTACGCCAGTTAATGGCTGAAAGATCGGAACCCGAGTCAAGCTGGAATTTAATGGAGTTATTGAAAATATCCACAGTTACATATTTCCTTAAATTCCTATCGACAATATCGTCAGATTGAGCTTGCCTAATTTTATTTTGGGTTTTCTCGTTCTGTTGGCGTACCAGCACGAAGTTAAAAGTATGCCCACTTTTATTGCAATTTTGCAATACTTTTTGTTCTTAACTGGACAGAATTTCATCCAATGCCATTTACCACAATGGTAACATGGTCCGGGCGGTTTCTTTAACTATTTGGGTTATTTGGGTTTTGAGATTTGCCTTTTTGTCTTTTGAGGGAATAGGAGGTAGACTTACTTCTGATTTTATTAATCTGAGTCATACCTGATTCCTCGATAGTGTTTGAGTCACGCTTTACAGATATTACTCTTTGACAGTCCTCTGTCAGTTTTTGGAGAGTCAATCCATGTTCGTTCTCAAGCTTGGTCAGTTCCCGTCGTCTGACTTCGGCGTCTTCTGCTGATACTAGACCTTGTGCGAAAATCAAGCACTTGAAATCATCGGCAGTCAGTTCAGCTAGTTTAAAATCATTACAGAGCTTGTTTACCGATGCTGCAAACGTTAGAAAATCTTGCTGGTTGTCTTTGACTGTGTTCCGGCATTTCCAACGTTTGTGGAACAAGGTTGTGTTAGGCCTGAATAGTTCCGATAGGAGCTTAATAGTCTCTGAAAAATCCAAGTCAGTGGTTTTCTTGGGTAGTATGAAGTCTACGAACCTACTATGTTCTGTAGTTCCCAGTTTTTTCAATAGTAGACGTACCTTTTTTTTACTGGGTCATTGTTCACAGTCTACGTTGAAAATATCTTCGTAGCGCCTGTAAAAAGCCTCGGACGTTTTGTCGTTCTCTGGTACGTATTCAAAGGTTTCCATTGAATTGTAGATTGTACTCTGGGAGAATATTGTATCTTTTCCAGAGTTTGAGCCTTTTAATGCATTTACGAGTAATTCTTTAAGTTGTTTCTGTTGTAGTTCAGCATTCTGAAGCATAATTTGTTGGAATTCCATTTGCTGTTTATGCAAGTCCACAAATAGTTGTTGTTGTCTTTCTTCTGCTTTTTGTTGCTGATCCAAATTTGCTTTTAGCATTTGGGCAATTACTTTTTGAAAATCTTCCATATTTAGACAAACAAAAATGACAGCGATTTTTTGTTGCTTTGAAACCCGTGTACCAAGGGAAGGTACACAAAAACATCTTGATAAGTTTTTCTTTTACAAAAAAAAAAAAAAAAAAATATGGAGAGTCAATTAGTTAAACTAAACTAATTATGTGTTTAGCTTTTTTGAGATTCCGTGGTGCCGTTAATTTTAACATAATTGTATAAATTTTCACCACATTTATTATGTATTTTTTTATAGAGGTACCAAAAAGAGAAAACTCAGCTCAGTGAATTTGAGGGGAGAATAATTTTATGCACGAGTTTAACTCAGTTACATAAAAAAAAAATTAGATAACTTTTTTCGAAAACTTGTGTCGTAAATAGTACTTCGCTCTTGTGTTGTCAGTTTGTTTTATGAACAAACTGTTTTTTTTGTTTTGTTTTTTTGTGGGTGTGTAAGAAATCGTTCTCGTAATGTTATTTGGACAGACTTTAATATTCCCTAGATGTCGAATCGCTAGTCCGTCAATGCGTATCAGATATTATATATATATATATATATATATATATATATATAGATGCTGGGTGTTGCGTTTAAATCGCTAATGTAGTAATACCAGCTTAATTTCTCGTTCAACACTGCTGTGGGAACGTGTGGAGTTTCTGTGTATTTTTCGAGTATTCTGTCGCTATTGATATGGGGAGAACGAAATTCTCAAATCTTTCTGTCACCACTGATGTGGGACTGGCAAGGTATTGCGGTTTTCGGGGTGAATACGTTTCTCGACGAATTCTTCGTCGACACAGATGTGGGACTGGTAAGGTATTGAGGTTTCGGCGTGAGTGCGTTTCTCGAATTCTCGTCGCCACTGATGTGGGGCCAAAGTCGGGACCACAGAAGGAAAACACGGAACACGGATTAGATGTAAGAAAGATATATTAACAACAGGTTACAGAGATAGTGTAAGCGAAGCTTACTGTATGTTAGTGTTCAATACTGGTAGTCGTATGTGGCTCTCACTGTCTCTCTGTCGAGTGTTGTGTCGCATACTTAATATAGACCTGGAAGAGTCTATTGTGTAGGTAGTTCCGGTCTCACGATACTAATTAAGACATGCATGTCCGTCAACCTTAAACAATAATCTTTGTCAATTTTATTTTTCAGTCTTTATGATGGTCAATACTTGATCTATCTCTGACTGTTACATCTCGGGGCAATGCTGGGCTCTACTGCTAGTAATATATATATGCGCAGGCACACGCATAGACTCTTTGAAAGGAATGTTTATTGTCTGAATAATGTACATAATACCTCATCTCAGAGATATACACAAGACAGTGAAAAATTAATTTGCAATGTGTAAATGAACCTAATTCAGTTTATTCACCTTGTAATCACTGAAGTTGATAATGTTGGATACAACTTACCAAAACCAATTTTATGGAGTGTTTAAGCTTTAAGAATGAAGTAGAAAATTGCTGACCAAAATTGATGGAGGCTTTTCTTTAGGAATTGTATTCAGAATGATATTTTAGTAAGGAATTTTTTCTCTGAGTTTATGAACTGTTTTCTGAAAATTTCATTATTTTGTAAAATATTAAAATAAATAAATAAGTATCTGTTATGGTCTGGTTCCTTGTATTATGGTGATAGTCCAAAGTAGAACCAATAAAGAAGAACTCGAATACAGATATGGAATAATACAGATATATTACAAACAGGAATATATACAAAGAAGTAGAAAGTGTTAGTACGAACAATCAGGTTTAGTAGGGAGAGCAATGTAGTCTCGACCAGTATGCTAAAAGGGTTAGACTCTTCTAATGTCTTGTAGTAATTGTCTGAATGGCAGGCGATAACTCTGTTTTGGACTGAATAACTGACTTGACTGACTGAGAGATGAAAAGCTCTGACTGACTGACAGACTCCAGATGGACTTCTGACGGACCTCACTCCAGACTTCAGACTGAACGGTATTTAGTCACTCCACCCCACGAGGGCATCATGTGGCACATGGCCAGTTTAATGTGGGATCTCCGAGTCCATGGGCTCGGCCAAAAATATGCCCTTTGAACCTGTATAAACGGGTTCAGGGTCAGTTTACCTCCCCAAAAGAGAATCCGACCTTCGGTGTAGCCTCGTTCAGGTTCCTCTCCGCCCGAAGACAGAGAGTTCAACCGATCAGCTGGTCAGCCGGTCGTCCGACTTCAGACTGAACTCCATGCTTCCTCTTGAGGCGCAGTATTTATTATGTATGGAATAGTCCATTATGTTATTATGGGTAAGGTCCCATAACAATATCAGATCTTGTTAAACTTGGAAAACAATTTTATTTGTAAGAATGGAAATTAATTTTTAAATTAAAATTTAACTTTTTACTGAATTTTCAGGTCAACAGGATGAAGAAGAACCTCGATATGCTGATATATCAAACCGTCTATCTGTGAAAGGTAATCATCGGTTTTATCAATCATGACTAAATAATAGATATAGATTCTTATAATACAGAGGAAAGAATGAATTTTTTCATTGCTACTATGTGTAATTGTGCAGCAAACTATATAAAATTCACTGGTAACCATTCTACCCTTAAATTACAATGAAAAAAAGAAGTTGTATGAATGTTCATTTCACCAAAATGGGCCAGATTAGTAAGAAGCAAATTTGTAATGAGCAAAAGAACTTAATTCTTTTTCAGTGACCTATTCTGATGACTGAAGAAGGTACCACTAATTACTAATTGCAGACCCAATATTATGGAAACTTTAAGTTTTCATTAGAACTTATTCTTTGTTCTTTGCAGTCTTTCTGGAGAAATATACATTTATTTTACTCAGGAATTCTTGTTATTTTATATTAATTTATCTTTGAAATATTTTATTGAAAAATCAATGTAGCTGAATGATTATTTTCTATAAACTTATCAAAACAGTTTTATTTGCAAGAATATGAATAAATCTTTACAATAATCATCTACATTTCACTGGATATACAAGTCAACAAGATAGAACTGAACCTCATTACATTGATTTAACAAACAGACCAACAGTCAAAGGTAATAGCCAGTTTTAAAAATCAGTACTAAATGATATATGCTTTATAGATTCTCATAATCCACTGAAGAAGTTAATGTTGGATGCAAAATGCAGACCCCAGTCTTATGCAGGTTTCATCTTTGGCTGAAAATTATTCTTTGCTTTTCTTTTGATTTTCTTGAAGAATATATACAGAATCTGTCTTTGTAAAGCCTTCTTGAGTTTTCCTCTTTTTTTTGTGAAAGTTTCATTAGTATTAAATAAATTAAAAATAAATTACCCACGAATCCTTTCTTGATAAGCTCACCAAAACAATTTTACTGAGTCTTTGTTGAGTGATGTACATATAGCTTCTTCCTTGGTTTCTGTTATTGCCTTTAAACTGGATCCCCACATAGCATGTGGGCCTGATGGTATCCATGCAATAGTCTTTAAAAAATGTGCTCCTGAACTGAATGCTGTTCTCTCTAACCTTTACAGTAAATGCTTGGCTACTTCCTGCTTTTCTCTTTTGTCTTTAAGAACTCAGGTGAACCATCTGATTCTTCTATCATGTCTTCTACATCTTTTTTGCAAAATACTAGAGGCCCTAATCAACTCTGAACTGGTTAATCATCTCACATTGCAGGGTCCTCTTTCAGATAAGCAATATGTCTTAATTCTCTAGGTCAACTGCTGATGTATTAGTGATTATTGCTGAAAGAATCTATCAAGCTTTAGATAAGAATAGTGAAGCTTGGGCTGTTGTTTTGGACATCTTAAAGGCATTTCACAGGATTTGACATACCAATCTTCTTTACAAGTTTAAAGATAATGGTACCTTGGGAAAAATCTTTTTAACTGATTAAAAATTGCGAAATGAAAGTTATCCTGAACAGCCATTTTTTTAAGATCTTTTTTCCTTAATGCTGGTGTCCCCCAGGGTTCTATTCTTGTACCTATCTTGTTCCTAATTTTCATCAATGTCCTTCCTCTGTATCTATGCTGATGGCACAACTATTTACTCCTGCTTAATAGTAAATCTGATTGGTTTAATAAGATCAAATTGACAGTTGATCTCAAAAGTGACCAAAAATCTGATATTAACTGAGGCAAAGAATGGCTTGTTAACTCCAAAACAAAACTGCTTTTTATAAATCCTCCAAGAGATTCCTTTTTGCCTTCCATCAGCATGGCTGATGCTAACCTCCAGGAGATTGACTCTGTGTACCTTCTCAGGCTAATGTTCTCTACTGACATGAAGTAGAAAGATTATATTCAATCATTTGCTGGGTCTGCTGCTAAGAAAGTTGCTGTGCTAGAAAATATTTCTCTCCAGAAGCTATTTTACATATTTATAAGTCTACCATTTGTCTGTGCTTTGAATATCACTGCCACATATAGTCAGATCCTCCTGCTATATATTTAGAGATTTTTGATAAAATCCAAAGAAGAATCTGCATTGTTATTGGTGCTGATCTGACATCCCAGTTTCAGTCACTTCCCCACTGCCATAATGAGGCTTCCTTGTGCCTTTTCTATAAATATTTTAATGGTAATAGTTCTGATGAATTTTGCTCTATGGTACCTAGACATTATGAATTTATTCAAAGTTGGCAAAAAAAGTCTTATAATTTTACAGTTGAAATGCCACATGTAAACATAAGTTCTTTGTTAACATTTTCATTTCTCACTTGTTGAATGTTTAAATGCAGTGTCAATTGTTATCTACTGTCTTCTTGATTCCTCTTCTTTTATTGTTCTCGCTCCTTGATAATGTTTTTCTTTTTCTTATTCCTTCACACTCAGTAACCCTTTGTGTCTTAGTGTCTTTATTGCCTTGCTTGGGGTGAAATGATTAAAAAAAATGAATGTGAATAAATTTTAACAATAACATTCAAATTTTTACCATATGTTGAAGGCAAGAGAATGGAGATGAACCTCTATACATTGTGACGTGTGATGAAAGCAGATAGCCTAAACACGCATATATGCATATATTAGGGTTAATTTCTGTCTATCAACAGAATAACGGTCAATGGGAGTCTTATGACATTTTGGGAAGGCAGGTCAAAAGTTTTTTTGACCCAATTTTCAAAGCGACAAATGTCTAGACAGAAGCTTTGACAGAGGACGGATGTAAGCTAGAATTCACGCCAAAACTTAAGACACGTGACAGTCAGAAATTCACTGAGAATCAGTTGCTATCTTGACTTGGAAGAGGCAAGAAACCTGAAACCGAATCGTTTTATAATTTATGAACGGAAAGATAAGATGCATTTGATAGTGATGGAACTTATCTAGTTCAACCCAGTCAACTCTGGACAAGAAATATAAGAAGTATTCCTGTTCGATAATCCCAAATTGAAGACGCAGAGAAATTTTTACGCTGGGGATCCAGCCTGCGTTTTAAAAAAAAGGAAAAAGAAGAGAAGAAAGTGTATACCTCTATTATAAGCTGAATTTGTAAAGAAAAGAAGGAAAGAAAGAAGAAAACCAAAGAGAGGAAGAAAGTGTACATCCCTGTTGCAGTGAGCTGGGTTTGGAATTTGAGCTGTCTACAGAAGAAAAGGAAGGAAAGAAAAAGGCGAAACAAAGAGAGGAAGAAAGTGTATACCTCTGTTACAGCCAGACAGTGTGTGAAATTATGTTTGTGTCGAGAAAAGAAAAGAAAGGACACTGATATAAAAAAAAAAAAAGAGAACTGAATATAAAAGATAAGTAATCATATTTTGGACCTGTAGTAGAAAGATATACATACATCCATGAATATTATGTTTTTGCACACACCTTTCCACATGTCAAAACAATAATTGTCACTCCTATCCCATCTCTTTTGTGTATGCGTTGGCTTCTGCATTCAATTCATAATAATTTATACTTATATTTTTGTATGTTCGGGTTCAGTTGAATCCATTTGGTGTTAGGCAAATTTTGATATCCCAACGTAAGTTTGAGATCTGGTCGTCGGATGTTTTAACTCATACTTTTCTGTTCTTTTATTTTGATATTTGTATATTTGTACATATTAAAATTCTTGTATCAAAAATCGCTAAGCCTTATAGTTCATCCTTCTATTGTGGATCAGTATTCGTGTTGAAAACGAAGCGGACCTGGGAAAGATTACTGTTCGATTATCCCAATCAAACAGTGGTCTTAAAAATATTTTGTTTGCCAATTGTCCATTGTCATGATCTGAGAGAGATTTTGTATCTCCACAGGTGTGAGAATGTATATATTCTAGTTGGCGTATGATCGCCCTATAAACCCATTCGTCGACTACATATGACAACATTAACTGGGTATAGAGACCACATGTCAAAAGCAATTCCCAATTTTATGAATACTTCAAAGGTTCTTACAATTGGGAAAATAACAATGTCTTTTCTTTGTTACAATGAGTAACTATACACTTGGGTATGTAAAATTCATGTATAATCATTCTACACTCACTTATACTGATAATTAGACATTGTAATAGTGTCCACTTCACCAAATTGAGTGAGAAATGAATTTAAAATAAGTAAATGATTCTCACTGAATTTATTCACTTATTCTGATACATGAAGCAGATAACATTGCACATACAGAGCAATATTTTACTCAAGAATCAACAATTTTATTTGCAGAAATGTCAATAAAGTTTTACAATAACATTTTATATTTTAATGCATATTCAGAACAAGAGAATGGAAATGAACCAGCGTACATTAATATGGCAAACAAACCACCTGACAAAGGTAAACTTTATTTTTAACAATCATTACTAAATAATATATAATTTAAAGTGCAATATCCTCAACAAAAAGTGGTTTTATTGTAAAATCCAACACAACCATAACAGAGTCCTTCTTCCAGT